>JAWWEQ010049878.1:0-12629 GCA_035583055.1 Torymus tubicola
TCGCGTGTGTCCTCTATTTTATTCAACGTATTTTTATTTGAATGTATATGTAGCATTTCTGATAATAAGTGCTTATTATAATTTTTTTCTCTGTCCAAGATGTTAACATTTTCCCAATCAAACGAATGTTTGTATTTATTAATATGTGTCACGATTACAGAGTCTGGTTTTGTACATTTTTTATGTTCGTCAATTTTATTTTTTAGTGAGCGCTTAGTTTGTCCAATATACACGTTTACAATGTTTACATTTTATTCTATATACTACGCCAGTCTCATCCCATTTTTTGTTTTTATCTTTGGCTAAGGTTATAATATCTGTTAATTTATTGCTGTAATGTAGCGTTGTACGGATAGACAATTTTCCGAGCGTTTTGGAGAATATTTTATAAAATTCTTTCTAATATGGTAATGATATTGAACCTATGTAATGTTGATTGTTATTACTATTGTTATACTTTTGGAATTTTAATTTTTTTAATCTATTGCCGATACATGTATTGATTGAATTATATGAGAACTCACGAAAAAATCTCTGGATGCTCTTGTAATTTTTAATAGGAAGGAGTTCTTGCGCATGTCTCAAATGGTGGCTGGGCATGAAAAGACTAACAGACCATAAGCTACTTGTCGTGTATTATTTTTGAATTTCTATGCACAGTATTGTTTACTTGAGTAATCTGAACAATCACCTTGACATATATTTGAAAAACGAAAAAAACGGGCGAAAGGGTGTTTAGAGTTCGGTTGCCTTACCTTCGAGAGCTAACGCCAGCGATGTCTACTGAACGAAAGGAATAGCACACTCTGTGCTCTATAGATTACTGCATCAACTAATATCACCAACACTACCATTTCTTATAGCAGTAGACGAATATTCTCTCGACCCAAATAACAATTAACAAATTAGCAAACTGTCTCTGAACAGTGACGACCTCTATTTCCTGATAGCCGAAAATACCAAGATTCAAAACTTGTACGTGAAGAGCGCAAGAGGAAAACAAACAGACGGTTACGAAAATATAAGGTAGAGGTACACTAAGTAATAAACACTTATGAAACACAAAGACACCTTAGCAGGTCACCTTACGGAAAAGTGGGAAACGCGTACGCTATCGATCCGAAAGTGGCATAGGAATTTGCCGCATTTTTGCCGTAAGACCACTGCGTTATTTAAAAAACAAGAAAATATTGTTTTTTATTTTTACAGATATAGTTCTGCTGACCGTATGTGGTGCTAGCGAGTCACCTTACGGAAAAGTGGGAAAGGCTTACGCTATCGAGACGAAAGTGGCATAGGAATTTGCCGCATTTTTGCCGTAAGAACACTGCGTTATTTAAAAAACAAGAAAATATTGTTTTTTATTTTTACAGCTATAGTTCTGCTAACCGCATATGGAGCTAGCGAGCCACCTTACGGAAAAGTGGGAAAGACCTAGGCTATCGACACGAAAGTGGCATAAGAATAACCGTTTTTTGCCGCAACAACACTGTGTCATTTAAAAAACAAGAAAATGTTATTTTATATTTTTCCAGCTATAGTTCTGTTAAGCGCACATGGTGCTAGCGAGTCACTTTACGGAAATGTGGGGAAGGCTTATGCTATCGACACGAAAGTGACATAAGAATTTGCCGCTTTTTTGCCATAAAAACACTGCTTCATTTGAAAATAAGAAAATATTGGTTTTTATTTTCACAGCTATAGTTCTGCTAACCTGCTACCAACTTAAGCAAGTCCGGCATTATTTTATGTCTAAAAAGAAATATTTTTGATAAAAATAAGGTCACCTTCTTTAGTCAACAATTTATCTCAACAATTATGTCAGTTATGTATTATGAATTAAAAAATTAATAAAAGGAGGCAGAAAAAATATTAATTTAAGTTTTGTCTCGTCAAAAAATGTTGAATCCTCGAAAAATTATACTATCAGAAATAGAATAAGATAAAACCTTCAAATATTAACCATTAAATGCCTGATCAAATAAGAAATTCTCGTTTTCTTTACTGTCTACTTTTGACAGCTAATAACTATTTGTGAAATTGACATTTTTTAATAAAGAAGACAAAGCTTAAATTAAATTTTTTTCTGCATCCTTTCGTAAACATTTTAATTTATATACACAACAACAAGTAAAATAAATGAGGCTAAATATAACAAACGATATAAGGAGATAGCTGGAGTAGGAATGCTAAGATATTTAAGAAAAGGGTATAATAGTATAGACGTTTCTGCTAGAATTAGGTGCGGAAATGTAGAGGGAGGAAACAGGTACTAGAAGGGTGAAGAGCAGAGACTATGTAGGTTGTGCGGTTCCGACACAGAAAGTATACTACTATGGGTCGTGATGCAGCGAGAAATTGGTTTGAAACTCTAAGCGATAGTAAAGAAACGCTGTTGGATATGATTTTTAGTGGGGCCGGGTATAAAATCATTGCAACAATCATCAGACAAATAGAAAAAGAATTAAGTGATAAGGACAATATCTAAGAGGACTAGGTCATTTTAGAGTAACGTATATGTGATGTAGGATTGGTATGCGATGTTTGCAAAATGCGGAGGCGTTGCAAGGTATGTGTGAAGTAGTTTCGGTAAGTTTTGTGTTTGTAAATGCTGATAATCTAGATAGATAATAAAAAAGTTCTAAGTATCTTACAGTGGCTGCGTAGAAGGTTTAATGTATTAAAAATAAGCAGACTAGGATAGAGAAAAAAAGAGCAAAAAAATCATATTGTAAGTTATGTCTTATAATTAAAAAAATAAAGAAAATTTTGTACATGTTTTCAGCGGAAAGCGTATGGGTATATGTGTGCTTGATTTAATTAAGTTTCCGATGTAAACCAAGTCCATTTCTGAGCCAAAAAAGGCTGAAATAAACTTATGGATACACAGCAAGAATATTCGTGAAGCTATAACTAAAGAAAAAGCCCCATTTGCATAAAAAATAGTTTTTTTCAGACATAAAATAAGCAGGATCTTGTAAAAAAGTCCTATTCATAAAAACACCTTAGATACATGTCTGTTCGTGCACGTTCACGACGGTAAATTCTCACGCGTAGCGCAACACCCACGCGCTCTCCTCGTTTAGTTGGGCGGCATCCGGTAACGAGCAAACACACAACAAGGTATACACTTATACAACACGTAAATTAAAGTCAAAGCATTATTGTAAATCACCGAAGCATAAAGCCTACGAAACCAAGTCCATAGCATTCACCTTTAATCACTCGAATTAAAGAAAGATAGAAACATTTTGGTGCCTCCTGTGAGGTGTGTATGTCATAACACAGATTGCAACATTCAAATCTACTTTCTCGCCAGCTAAACTTCAGAGCTGTGTTTAGACGATTCTGAAAATGTGCGAAATCATACGTTCGATTCAAGTTTCGTTGAGCAAGTGAAACTGCCACGCGGTGTTATATAACATAGCTGAGTAACATTACGCTCGATGCTATTGTCTATCGTGCAGGATTTCCACCCAGTGTACGTCATCTTTATCGGGTACACGTGTCTCGAGCGACATACTGCTTACGCCAGTAGTCGGCACCTCGAGAAACATTTTCGCTCTCGGCTCTCTCTTGCGTGCTCGGGAGAGAGGATCGCGGTAAATTTCCGTTAGTGAGATACGTCAACAAGACAGTGTTTTGCTTGTGCGAGTGAAACGTACGAGAGTACAGTGTCATCATGCCGACATCTTACTTCGTGACCAGAAGGTAACAGGCAAACGTATATTAAACTTCACCATAACACAGATAAGCTTGGCGAGGGTGCACTCATTCTCTACGTCGTTCAAACGAGGCTCACTCTCCTCGAACGCTACTGGTAATCAAACAAAGTACTCACTCGCCGAAAGCAAGCTCCGTTCCCGCATCGCCGCGTTTGTCAAGCAGGCGCAAGCAGAAGGCCGGCAGGATGATACTGCGAGGCAGGCGCCTATCCAGGTGCAGTCAACCGCCTCCTCACTTCCCAAGCTGCCAAGTTGCCAACATTCACCGGAAAGTAGGAGGAGTAGGATACATTGAAGGAGAACTTTAGTTCCATGGTTAAGGACACCTCAGCTCTCACACCGGTGCTTAAGCTGCAGCACCTCATCTTGTGTCTCGAAGGTGAGGCGGCGCGACGGCTCACCAACTGTGAGGTTATCGGCTCTAACTTTGACGTCGCTTGGGCCACACTGTGTCGACGCTACGACAACAAGGGGCTCCGCCAAGCAGTGCAACTGCTCAAGTTGCTTGACATGACTCCTGTCGCTCAGCGGACACCCAGCGAGTTCACTCACCTCCTCGACACTATCGGTCAATATTTCAGGGCATTACAGCAGCTGCATCGCCCCACAGAGCATTGGGACGACTGGTTTGTCTTCGTGCTGATCTTCAAGCTGGACCATCAGACTCGTGAGGACTGGGCGAAGTCGCTGGAGGGGTCGGACGAGTATCCGACCTATGAGAAGCTGTCTTCGTTCTTGGAGAACAGGGTGAGGTCGCTGGGCAACGCGCACTACAGCTTATCCAATGTTCCCAAGGATAGATCACGTCCACTCACCGCTCATCACATCGGGACATCGGCTGCTGCCAATTCCAGTTGGCCAGTTCAAGAGAGAAGAGCCAAGGATCCATGCATCGTGTGCAAGGGAGCGCACTTCATCGCCCACTGTCCACCCTACGTGCAGTCCACGCCGATGCACAAAAAGAACGTCGTGGAGCAGATGTGCCTTTGCATGAATTGTCGGCGCCCAAACCATCTTGCTTCATCGTGCCCATCCAAGTACAGCTGTAGGCTCTGTCAGCAAAGACATCACACCTCTCTTCATGTCGAGCTACCATCAGGAGAATTCTCATCGTCAGGTCCGCGAGCCCAGCTAGTTCCTGTAAGTACTCAAACTTTCGTCTCACACGTCGGAAGACCAATCTTGCTGGGGACAACTCTAGTGCTGCTGGAATGGAGTACAGGACTCCATCATGAGGCCAGAGTCCTAATTGACCCAGCATCGGAGGGCGACATGCTGAGCGAACGGATCATGCAGCTCCTGAGGCTGAGAAAGTCGGTCGTGCATACCCAAGTGAAAGGGGTCGGAGATGTCGACGCGAAGGCCTCGACCATCGTTACGGCCGCGATTCGATCGAATACAAGTTCAAGTTTGTGTTGAGCTTGTGACAAAGTCACAAGAGTCGGCTCCCGGGGAAGCATGCCGTCGCCATCTTGCGCAGCACCGGCACTACCCGCACATACATTCGCGCACCAAACACTCGCGCGGGTGGAGAGAGGGCCGTGAGGATGAGAGCGTGAGAGAGGAGCGACGGCGCTCACCGGGAGTCCCCGCGACTCGGGGAGAGCCTCCGGAGGCTAGGCGACTAGGGAGAGAGGACACGGCGAGATATCGGGAGAGATCGGCCGGTACGCGCGGCGCGAGAGGGACTCGATACTGATGCAGGGTAACCAGGTGGCGATCTTCTATCCTTCTCACCCATGCGTATATGACTTCACGTTCTTTCAGAGCAAGTGAGACACTAAATCGCCACCTGGTCATGCTGTACTGATGAGCCACGTGCGTCGAGTACCACGCGCACCGGTAGGAGTAGGGAGAGCGCGTCGAGAGGGGAGCTCGCGGAGAGGGAAAGAGAGACCGCGCGGAGAATGTGAGCCACCGAGTGCGCGATAATAGAGAAGACATACTCGCGAGCCTGATCGTTGTCGTAGGGGCGCGTGGGACGAATCGTGGCGCGGGCGGCGCACGATGGCTTGCGATCGCCCGTAAGGAGCCCGTATTGTTTCACCAGTGATTCCGCGAGTGAGTAAGGAGATTTATTGTACGGTACGTGGTGACGGGTGTTTGAGGAAGGTGTCTTTCAGAGTCGAGTTCGCGCGTCGAGAGTGATTGTTTCAGCGATTACCTGATCATCGCGAGAGGAATATTTGTGTCAGATTTCGAGAGTATTGTTCTAGTGTTATCATTCCAAATTTCAGCCGCTAGATACCTTGCCTTGCCAGTGTCCTAACCAAAGAAGCAGGAGACTGGTATGAAATCCACCAGGGCTATTTCGTGACATCGAACTTTGCAACATTCACGAGAGCTTTTAGTGGCCAATTTATCGGAGAATTACATGAAGACGATGTGATGAAAAGACTCGCTATCAAGTGATGAAGGAAAAAGAGACCCCTTTTCTGACGGAATTCAGAAAAATAATTGCGCACCTGAAAAGACCGCTAGCGCTGAGAGAACAATTAAACTTGGCATTCTTCCACCTACGGTCAGAATACCAGGATTATTTATGGGATAAAAAGTTAGATATCTTCGAGGCAATCGAGAGTTACGGTCGAGAGTTCGAGGGACGCGAGGCAATGAAAGATAGGTATTGCTCCCCACGACGTCGAGATAAATCGATGATCCCTGGGCCACACCGCAGCGCACACAAAGAGCGACCAAGATCAGGCGGTGCGACTAACACTGTCACGTGAGGTCCGGGGCGACGATGCACTGACACCAACGCCTTCAGCGCCACCCTCTCCGTTGGTAGCGTCCACAGCAATTGCAACGGGGGTATTATGGGGCTAGGCGTGAGGGAGAACGCTATCCAAGCGGATAGCATTAAAATATCAGAACTAATAGGGGTCGAGGATCTAGTGGAGGCAGCAGCGCTAGACAACAGGAACTTCCTACGAATTATGATCGGAGGAGAACCTTGTCAAGCTCTGTTAATCCGGGTGCTACGATATCATGAGTAGGCCCGAGAATATGGAAGAGATATAGAGATCGCTTACAAGAGTCGAGCGGTTGTGTAAAAGGGGTGTCGGGGGCCCCGATGAAAATTCGAGAAAATTTAAAAGTATTCATTGACGTGGATGGATAGTCAGGAGCGTTGGAGTTCAGAGCTGTCGAGGAAATTAATCACGATATGATCTTAGGGATGGATTTTCGGGTCGAGTGGGATTTATCGATACGACTTCGAGCGAATCCGTGGAGATGCGGAGAGAAGGGAGGGTGGCACTCATTCGCAACTAGTATCGAGGACGCCTCCTCACCAATTACAGCGGAGTGTGCTGGCTTAGTCGAGATGACAGCAGATGAAACTGAAAGAATTAGAGAAATAGGAGATCGCCTCGTTCGCAAATTGAACAGCGACTACTTACCAACCACCCACCTCACCGAGCACCACATCGAACTTACTAACTACACCCCGATTCACCACGCCCCAAGACGTACGTCACCGGCAATGTGGTTGGTAGCACAAGAGGTCGTGCGAGAGATGCACCGCGCAGGAATAATCGAGCGCTCCGCCAGTGCGTGGTGGCACGCCCCAGTAATACAGAAGAAGTCGAATGGTAACTTCTCAATGAATGAACTCGGTGGGATGCTTACCCACGCCGAATATGGATGCAATCCTGGATAAACTACGTCGAGCCAAATACATTTCCAAAGTCGATCTGAAGAGCGCTTATTTCCAAATCGAGTTAGATGACGAAAGTAGGCAGTACACAGCTTTTGCGGTGCCAGGCTCAGGCCTGTGGCAGTTCATAAGGATGCCATTCGGGCTAACTAATGCCCCAGCAACATTCCAAAGACTAATCGACACATTATTTGGGCCCGAGATGGAACCAAATGCGTTCGGGTATCTCGATAATATCATCATCGCAACTGACACCTTCGAAGAGCACCAGAAATGGCTCGAGATTGTCCTAACAAAAATTCGAGACGCACAATTAACAGTGCATTAGATGATGTGCGAGTTTGGATGTTCGAGGGTTAGGTATCTCGGGTACTTGCTAGCACGAGAAGGGTTGAGGCCGGACGCGGAGGGGGTTTAACCAATCCTGAAGTACCAGTAAGAGGCAATTACGGCGGTTTCTCAGGTTGGTCGGGTGGTATTCGAGGTTTATCGAGAAGGAGAGCGTAATCAAGCTTCCGTTGCTCAAGCTCATAAAAAAGTCGCAAGCATGGCAATAGTGTGTTGAACAGCAGCAGACATTCGATCAATTAAAATTAGCCCTCACCAAAGCACCAGTACTGGCCAGGCCCGATTTCACTCGCGAATTTACAGTCCAGTGTGATGCAAGTAATGATGCCATAGGTGCAGTGCTATCTCAGGATTTTGCAAGTACTCACCAATCATGGATGAGTACGAGCAGCTGGGCCACCTCGAGACCATCCCACCTGAGCAGCTCAACACCAGGCCACGGCGATACCTCTCGCACCACGGCGTCATGCAGGCAAAACTCCGAGTCGTATTTGACGGCTTCTGTGGCTCGACATCTCTCAACGAGCGCAGGCACACAGGCGCAAAGCTACAACTTGACATCAGCACCGTCATCCTGTGATGGCGGCTTTTCAAGTTCGCTTTTACGGCAGACATCGTGAAGATGTACCGGCAAATTCGCATCCACCACGAGGACACCGATTGGCTGCGCATCGTCATCCGAACGTCAACAGATCAAGCGCTTATAGACAAACGTTTACTCACTGTCACCTATGGCACCAGCTGCGCACCATTCCAGGCCTTGCGGACGCTGCTGCAGCTTGCTGATGATGAAGGGCACGGCCTGCCTCTCGGCGCAGATGTACTACACCAACACATGTATGTAGACGTCGCGCTCGCCGGAGCAGACATGTTGGGGGAAGCATGTGCCATCAGAGGCCAGCTCATCGCCATCCTCCGTCATGCAGGTATGTCTCTTGATAAGTGGGCAGCGAACACGCTGTCGTTGCTGCCGGAATCAGCGTGCTCATCCCATGAACATCTCTTCGACCCGGACAACATCGTCTCCACTCGGGGCTTGAAATGGTCGCCGTATACGGTTCAATTTATCTTCTCGGCACGTGATCCTCCACACCATAAAGGCATCACGAAGCGGATAGTGCTGTCGGAGATCGCACGCCTGCACGATCTTTTTGGACTGCTCGCCCCGGACCCGGTTCGAGCATAGATGCTGCTGCAGGTTCTCTAGCTCTCAGGCAAGGATTGAGACAGTCCGATGGCAGCACCATTGCAGGAGTTATGAGTGGAGTATCGTCAGCAACTGCTTGAACTTCGCTCGCTGACGATTCCACGATGGTGCGGAACTAACATCATCCATCATCCAGAGTGGCTGCTTGTTGGATATTCTGACTCATCTGAACGCGTCTATGCCGCTGCCTCGTACTTGGCCTATCGCGGCGCTGACGGCCGCATCTATTCTCATCTGATCGCCTTCAAGTCAAAGGTTGCACCTACGAAGTCGCTCAGCATACCTCGCCTCGAGCTGTGCGGTGCCGTCACTCTCACCAAGCTCATCGTGCAAGTGCTAGCTGCACTTCCAAAGAAACCCTCGGTGGTGCGATGCAAGGCAGACTCCCAAGTCGTGCTGGCCTGGCTACGCAAGCCACCCAGCACCTGACGCACCTTCCTCGCTAATCGTGTGAGCACGATCGTCACTCTACTGTCGAATTCCACCGGGGAGCATATCCGCTCATCCGATAATCCTGCTGATGTAGCCAAACGAGGCATGACTCCGGAGGATCTCATTCGGAGCGAGTTGAGGTGGCACGGCCCTTCAAATATCCTCGGAGAAACGACATCACCGGACAACTACGAGGAATACGAAACAATGATAAAGCGAAAGACGAGATGGCAACCTTCAACGCGACGATCACGCTTGGCAACTTCGAGGACATTTTGAGAAGATGTTCCAACGCTCGCCGCTTTCTTCTCAATTTCAGACTATCCGCTGCCGTACGTCCATCAGTCGCTCCCAACGTAATGAAGATCGACTACACCTTGCACGTTATTATCGTGGCCGTGCAGCAGCATCACTTCAGCACCGAGCTGCATAAGCTTCGAACTGAACCAGTCTGACTGCGCGGAAGTCGCAGAGGCTGCTGCCTTTCATCGACGAGGATGGATTCCTGCGCGTGAGTGGACGACTTCAATATTCGCAGCTCAACTTCGACGAAAAACACCCAATCCTCTTGCCGTCGCAGAGCCACCTCGCTGAACTGCTTATCAAGGATGCTCACAATGCAACGCTTCACGGCGGCCGGCAGTTGATGCTGAGCTACATGGTCGGACGCTGCTGGATCATCGGCGTCAAACCACAACTCAAGTTGATGTACCGTAAGTGCATTCGCTGCATACAATTTCAGGCATAACCTGGAAACCGGCAGATGGCTCCTTTGTCGGCCGTTCGTGTCACACCCACCCCGGCGATCGAGACCACCGGCCTCGATTACACGTATCCAGCTCCATCCAGGGAATGACGGCATGGTGCGCGTGCTTACCTTGAGGACCACCGCGTCGACCCTTCGTCGCCCTCTCAACAGGGTCATACCACTCCCGAACGTCGAGGACGCTTCAACCATCATCGTGACCTACTTCGACGCTCACTGGCGTCTCCACAAACCAGCGCAGCTTCAGCACCCGCCGGTCGGCTATTACTTAATAAGCTGGGCCCAGTCACCCCACGCAAAGCAAAAACCTCCACAGCGGTCGGAACTCAGGTCGCTCCATCAACAGCAACAGCTCGCCCCCTGCCAGACTTCTTGGCGGGCGGCATGCCCATCACATTAACAAGCGGCCGGAACCAGCTCCGGCCCAGACAGGGCCAACCAAAGACTACATCATCTTGACACACATACACATGAACCACACATTCGTTCTCACCAGCTCACAATTAAATCACAATACGCACACTATAAAAAATTGTAAACACAATTCTCTACTTTGTTTTCCCTTGGATCATCATTATTGCTCGATGGTAAATAAAAAGGAAATAGATTTGGAAAGGAAGAGAAAGAAGAGGGCTCTAGCACGATTGCGGTGTGTACTATTCTCGCTATTTTTAATTAGTTATTAATATTTAATTAATTCAAAATTATTAGTTCTTTTTCAATGTCATTGAGGATATTATTCATAAATATAATTCTCAAATGTCATTAGTTGATTTTAATTACGAATTATCAATAAGTATTATTATTATTAGTTGAATTAATTACAAATTATTAATTTATTTTAAACATCATTCATAGTTATTTGAAACTGTTTCAATCAAATCAAACTGTTTTAACATTCTAAAAACTATTTGTTCTGTGCCCAAAATCCTACATTTTTAAAATTTATAAACATTCTATAGTAACAAATACTTCTAAACAATTGATGATAGTTATTAAATTTTAATTAATATTTATTATATCCAACAGAGATGATAATTTCGGACACATGTTACAACAAACTGACCTTTGATTTTGTTATAACATATAAATATTATAATATATCAATTCTACCATTCTTTTGGATGAAGAATCCGATAATCCGAAAAAGATTAAAGTTTTATTATTCAAACATCTCTTATTTCGATTGCAATTGTAGACAAATTATAATAATTTTAATTTATATATTTGATAAAATTTAGATCACCTTCGGTTGGATTCTAGTTGACCAAGAAGTAGAATGGTTTGGCTCCAAATGAAAAAATAGGCTGCACTGATAATTCCTTAATTGTATTAAAAAAAATTTTGAAAGATTTAGTAGAGGTTATAATAAATTTGGAGTATGCTGTCCATATCCTAAAACAAAAATGCTGTATTATTATTTGTTATTGTCTTTGCTTGTATATATTATTTTGTTCCAATAGCATTGCGAATTTTTGTGTTGATCCCTTTCAACTTTGTTCATATTTGGTTTTTTAATTGGCCATGTTTTGTCCCCTCTTTTGAAAATTTTCATAATATTGAATTTATTGTAACGATCTTTAGATTTTATTTTTAAGCACGACCGCTAGACGGGAGAGCCTTATAATTTCACCCTAGCGAAAATTGTCTTACTTCAAAAACTAACAATTTAATGTGTAAAAAGTGTTTTCCACCCAAAATGAGTGCGTTTTAAGCATTTTCTGTTATGTATGTACGTCCGTATGTACCCTTTTAGTTCGAGTATCTCAACGAATTTTTGACCGATTTTATCGAGATTCTGAAAAAATACTCCTCTAATTATACCTAAGTTATGGTTTTAAAATGGGAAAGATCGATGAAAAAATTTTCAAATGCGACGACAAAGAAATATTTCAAAAAATCGATTTTTCAGTTTAATTTCTAGAAAAATTAATTTTAAGCAAATATTTACAGGCTTATCTGCTAAAACTAATTAAAAGACACCTTTATTCTGTTGGAAGTTTTTTGCTACAAGCAATATTTACCAACTGAAATGCAAAAAAAAACGCAAAAAAGGTCAAAAATGGACGATTTTCGTCTCCAACTCGACAGGATTTGATTTTAGACATAAATATTAAATACAAAAGCTGTAGAAAATAATAAAACCAAACTTTTTCCCATTTAATATTATCGTGTAAAATCAATTCCTTACGAGTTACACATATCAAAGCGCTTTTAAACACCTAAAAATACAAAACAATAGACGATTTTCGGCTAGAACACGACAGGATTTGATTTTACACAGGAATGTTAAATTCAAAAGTTGTAGATGATAATAAAACAAAACTTTTTCCATTTAACATTATCATGTAAAATTAATTCCTTACGAGTTACACATATAAACACGCTTTTGAACGCATACATATACCTAAAATTAACGATTTTCGGCTATAACTCGACAGGATTTGATTTCATACATAAAAGTTGAATACAAAAGTTGTAGAAAATAATAAA
>JAWWEQ010049879.1:0-12629 GCA_035583055.1 Torymus tubicola
TTCAATTTCTGTTAAGAAATTTATGTATTTCTATGGCAGTGACCAAGAATAAAGAATATATTATTATTATTATTATTATTATTAATGTTAAGCAAATACAATAAAACTAGAGAGTGGGAGCTTTCCATTCCTTTTTTTAGATTTAGAAAATATCAACTCCTTCTAAAGTTACGATAGTTCAAAGTTAAGTAACTAAAAACCACTTATAAATCGATGAAACCTTCAATTTCATGTGTACCTGATGCACATTTTGTTTTTTAACTTTAAGCTATCGTAAATTTAAAAGGAGTTGATGTTTTTTTATTCTAAATCAAGCAATGGAAAGCTGGCACTCTGTAGTTTTATTTTACTGTTTTACAATTGTAAATCAGGATTGTACAGATTGAATAGTTAACACAAAAGACATAGCCCTTTTTCAGTATTTCCTTAATATACAATCCGGATCTGAGATACTCTCCTTGTGAGTTCTTTACATACCAGAGGAAACAAGACAAAAGCTACAAAACTGTCTTAAGGCACATTCACCCTTCATACAATCTCGAATATATAATAAGTGCTATTGAGGAACATGAGCACAAAGTATTAAGAATAACCAATAGAAACGACAAATGCACAAGAAAACCGTTAAATGTTTACCGTTAACTGTAAAATGGTAATTGAATCGAAACATAACAACAAGGAAATATACAACATAGACAGATTATTAAATACAGTCGTTAGATCTGAACCACCGTATAAAAAAAGAGATATACCTCAGTGTATGAAATGTCAAGGATTTGGTCATACTAAAAATTACTGTTACAGAAGCCCAATGTGTTAAATGCGCTAAAAGTCATCTGACTAAAGAATGCTCAATAAAGGAAAAGATACAAGAGGTCAAGTGTGTTAAATGCGAAGGGAATCGTCCGGTTAGTTATAAAGAATGCATTGTTCCCAAGCAGCTGCAAAAAACAACTATTTCCGAAACTAAGAGAAAAAATATTAGTCCGGAATAACATATCTAATCAAAATAACTTTATCAAGCCTAATATGATTTTCTTCCAAGCTTTCAATAACCAAACAGAACAGTGTAAAACTGAATGTATACAAACACAGCCAGAGTCAAAAACAAAAACAAAAACAATAGAAAACATAAACACAAATAAACTTGAAGAAATGATGCTTCAATTGATGACCAGAGTGGATACGATGTTAGATCTTTTAACAAGTCTCATAAATAAAATTTACAAGTAAAATCAAAATTGCGGTCTGGAATGCCAACGGTCTAGCACAAAGAAGTATAGAATTAAAACAGTTTTTAATTCTACATGATATTGATGTTATGCTAATTTCAGAAACCCATTTCACGAATAAAACCTACTTAAAAATTCCAAATTACTCGATATATGACACCAAACATCCACATGGAAATGCTCATGGTGGAATAGCAATAATCATTAAATCTAACATAAAACACTACGTAAATAGAAAAACTCGGATGACTACCTGCAAGCAACTAATGTAATTCTCGAAGATTCTGAAGAATGCATCACCTTATCAGCAGTATACTGCCCACCTAGACATACCATCAAACGTGAGATGTTCTTAAAATTTTTCGAAAGACAACGATTCATTGCTGCTGGAGACTATAATGCTAAGCACCCATGGTGGGGGTCTAAATCCTCAACGCCAACTCCTCGTGGCCAACTCATACAAATAAAACTCCCTATTTACTTCATTTTGCTATAATAAAAGGTATAAACCCAAATCTCCTATATGCCGCATCTTGTCTAGATCTTTCATCAAATCACTCACCGGTAATTCTCTCCTTTAATCAACAAATATAAATGTCTCATAAAACACTTCATCGATACAATAAAAACACTAATTGGACTAAATACAAAGAATATCTAAACGACAACCTATCCTGCAATATTCTACTAAAAACAAACGAAGAAATAGAAAATGCAATAGAACAACTAAATATCCAAAAGCATAAAGCAACTAAAGAAGCTACTCTACCACTCGAAAACACTAAAATGCTTCAGAAAATCTCTAAACACATACTACAAAAAATACATGAAAAACGGCAGTTAAGAAAAACATGGTAAATAACTAAATCCAAATGCATTAAAGCAAATTAAATAAATCAATTAAAGAATTAAAAAATCTGCTTATTAAAGAAAAAAATGTTCGTATTAAAAACTATCTAGAAAATTTCACTGCAACTGAAGCCACTGAATACTCCCTCTGGAAAGCTACTAAGAGCCTCAAACGTCGACAGCAACACATACCGCCGAAAACGAGATGGCAATTGGGCTAAAAATGAATCTCAAAAAGCCAATACATTTCCAGAACACTTTATGAAAGATTTTGACCCGATACCTCGAGAGATATCTGAACAAGAAGAAAAGGAATTAATTAAACGAGAAGAAGGAAATAGAAAAAAGGAACAAATGAAGGATATAAAAATCACGGAAGTACTAAGGATAGTTAAAGCCCTTAAAAATAAAAAATCACCTGCATATGACAAGATAAACAGTAAATTAATTAAGGAACTGCCACCCAAAGTTATTCGATTTCTTACCATTATTATGAATGCCATCTTTCGCTTGCGCCACTTTCCCAGCCATTGAAAAGTAGCTCAAATAATATTAATTGCAAAACCTGGAAAAAATACAGATCTCATTACATCATATAGGCCAATTAGCTTATTACCAAGTATGTCAAAAATCTGTGAAAAGCTTCTACTAAATCGACTAAATCTAATCATCTCCTCCAATAACTTAATTCCTAATCATCAATTTGGTTTCCGCAACCGCCACGCTACAATTGAACAAGTTCATAGACTGACAAAAAAAATAATAGAGGCTTTTGAAAATAAACAGTATTCTACTGGAGCTTTTGTCGATGTGGCATAAGCCTTTGACAAAGTGTGGCATAACGGCTTACTATATAAATTAAAAAAATACTTCTCGAAAAATATCTATAAGCTGCTAAAATCATATTTAACAGGCAGAACCTTTCAAATTAAAATCAATGAAACAGTCACAAATTTGTTTCCCATAAACACTGGAGTACCGCAAGGATACCAATATACCTCAAATCAACGAAGTTAATGTTAACAATTAAATCTCAAAGCAAAAAAATAAAATACTAATATACAAAAGTATACTTAAACCTATACTTAAACCTATACTTAAATCTATACTTAAACCTATACCTAAATCATTGAAAGATTCCAATCAAAAACACTGAGGAACCTCGTAAATGCCCCTTGGTACGTAACAAACGGTATCATAAGGAAAGACTTGAATATTCCCACAGTCAAAGAAGAGATAAAAATACCCTATAAAAGATATAAGGACAGACTAACCGAACACCCAAACCGACTGGCAGCTAACATACTTGAAGTAGATCGAAACACTACCAAGCTTAAAAAATATAAAAAAATAAATGTATAAATGTGTGATTATATAATGTTTAAGATCATGTGTTCTTTTTTTTATCAATTATTATGCAAGTATGTAAAAGTATTAAACCGATGGGTTAAATACTTACAAGCTATTCACAAGATTTACTCATTGTTAGCTCTGACAGATTGTAAATAAACGTGGAAAATATAAAAAAAAGAAAAAAAAAATTTGAAGACTTTGGTGACTTTGGTGTGGTCCCTTGGAGCTGACCCTTATATAATTTTGAAATTTTACGGATCAAATATGAATCTACTTATTACCGTAATAACAGTCAGGTAAATTTTCTATCAAAAGTGGTCGCTTGGAGCTGATCGAGAGATAAGCTTGAAATTTTGAGATGGTCGTTTGGAGCTGACCGCTAGATAAACATTACATTTTCCATAACAGAAATGGTCTCCTGTAGCTGACCGTTAGGTAAAATTTGAATTTGGACATGGTCGCTTAGAGCCGACTGTTTGACTGAAACTTGAAATTTAAAAATAAATATAAATTTATCGCTTGGAGCTGACCCCTAGATAAACATTACAATTTCCATATCAGAAGTGGTCGGTTGGAGCTGAGTGTTAGGTAAACTTGAAATTTTTGTGTCGCCGCTTGCTTTTGAAGACCTTTTGTTAGCTTCAGAAATATTCCTTATAACTGTAATACATTATTGTACATTATAATAGAATAACTATATGAAAATCAAATATATAAAATACTTATTTTTATTTTAGAATAATAAAAATAATAAATAAAGTAGATTACATTTAGAATTATCATTATTTAACTAACGCTCAGCTCCAAGCGATTACGTTAAAATTTTAAGTTTATCTAATGATCAGCTCCACCAAGCAACCATTTCAAAATTTTAAGGTTATGTAATAGTCATTTTCAAGAGATTCCACTTCCGATGCGGAAAACGTAAAGTTTACCAACCAGTCATCCCTGAGCGACTACGATAAAATTTAAAACATACCTTACTATCACTTCCAAGCGACCACTTCTGATATACAAAATGTAATGTTTATCTAGTGATCACCTTCGAGCGATAAAATTATATTTATTTTTAAATTTTAAGTTTCAATCCAACCGTCAGCTCTAAGCGACCATGTCCAAAGTTAAAGTTTCCTTACCGGTCAGCTCCAAGCGACCACTTCTCTTATATGTAAAATGTTAAAATTATTTTATGATCAACTCCAGGCGACCACGACAAAGTTTCAGGATTAAGTAGCGGTCAACTTTAAGCGACCACTTCCGATACAGAAAATTAAAAGTTTACCTAGGTCAGCTCCAAGCGACCATGATAAAATTTCAAGTTTATCTAGCGGTCAGCTTTAAACGACTAATTCTGATATACAAAATGTCAAGTTTCTTTAACGATCAACTTAAAGCGACCACATACAAATTTTAAGTTTACCTAGAGGTCAATTCCAAGCGATTACTTCTATATGCAAAATGGAATGTTGATCTATCGGTCAGCTCCAAACGATAAATTAATATTTTATTTATGAATTTCAAGTTTCAACCCAACGGTCAGCTTTAAGTGACAATGTCCAAATTTAAAGTTTACCTAACTGTCAGCTACAAGCGACCACTTTCGATATATAATATGTCAAGTTTTTTTAATGTTCAGCTCCAAGAAATCATGTCAAAATTTTAAGTTTATTAGCAGTCAGCTTCAAGCGACCACATAAAAATTTCAAGATTACCTAACACTCAATTCCGAGCAACAACATTAAAATTTTAAGTTTATGAGATAGTAATTACCAATATTATTTTTTTAATTCATTGTTAATCTTATAATAATAAAAGGAATAGGCATTTTATGTAATAATATTACGTAACATATTACATCAACATATTTCGTAATATTATTACAAAAGGAGATACCTTAAAAAAAACGCGCCTAGCTATACCTCAAGGGTGGCGTTGAAAAGATAGAAAAATCAAAAAGCTGAACACTATATATTATTATTTTTTTTTTACAATAAATCTGTCATGAGCATTTGATTTGTGATCAGTGACACCGGTCATGTCTGGTCGACCCACTTAGATTGGCAATCTCGGATCAGTCATCATTAATGTTTTAACTAAGGAGTCATGAGGGGCACGGAGCGGGGCAATTGAGGGGCGGTGACGGGGGATGAGGAAGGATAATGAGGAGCATTGAAAAATTTAAAAACAAATAATATAGGGAGATATGTAGGTATTCGCGTGCGCAGACGCGCGAGTCACGTGCTACCATGGGACATACATGTATATATAAGTATAACCTCAAATTGAACTAGAAGTTTACTCATCTAAATCTATTTATGTCAAGTATGGTATTGTCTGTATATTTTTTTTTAACATTTCATGAATAATACAGTTTTCAATAATTTTATTTAATCTATAAATTATGTAAATTGACTTTTTCGTGATTTTGAAATATTAAATATTCGTTGGCCAACCGCAAAGATAATTCCGTAACGAAATAAGCGGTGTTTATTACCAACCATTAAACCAGTTAAACGGTTGGCTAAACCTTTGCGATTTGACGAACGGATGGCAAACGGTTGGTGGCCATTTCTACCAGGGACATAGCTCAGGTAATTTTTTTTTTTGGATATAAGTATTTTACAATTTTTAAAATGTTTTTTGTACGACTGAAATATTTCAATCATTTCATTAAAACAAAACAACCCAAAAAACAATTTTTTGAAAATACAAATTTCACCATAAATCAACAAATTTACAATTGCGATTGCAAATCGTTTACTATAGTTGAGATCCAGATACACAGACAAACTCATACACACGCATACACGAACACACACAGACAAATAAATTTTTTCAAAATTGACAAATTTCAATTAAGGTAAAGTACCCGATTGCAGAACTAACTCAATATCTGATCTTATAACGAGACAACAAAGAATAGTACAATTTTCAACGAATATGAAAATTGTATAAATTCCTGAGTATTGTTCACGCAATTAACTACCCTGTTGAAAAAATCCACTTATATTTCCACGTAGATTATCCATGTGGATATCTACGTGGATTTCACATGGATTCCATGTGGATTTCACATGGAATTCCGCGTAGATCACCCACGTGGAAATCTACGTAAAAAATCCATATGGATTTTACTTAATCTGCATAGGAAATCGAAATGGATTTTTGAAAATCTACGTGGCTGTGTTGAAAATATGCATACGGATTTCCACGTGGATTATCTATGTGGATTTCCACGTAGCTTTTCGCGTGGATGTAATGGATTCCATATAGATAGTACGTGGAAATCCGCGTGGATATCCTTGTGAAAAATCCACATGGTCGCAAACCCTATTGAAAAAATCCACGTGAATTTCCATGTCAACAATCCACGTGGATTTCCTCTTTTATTAGCAATGGTAATCTATGCGAATATCCGTGTAAAAAATCCTCGTAAATTTTCGTATTAATCGAAATTTACGACATATTGAATATATTCAAAAGAATTTCCACATGAATTAATCACATGGATATCTGCGTGGATTTCCACATAGAATAGTATGGATTATACTTGGATTGCAGTGGAAATCCGCGTCGATTCTGATATCCACGTACTATATCAAAATCGTGGCAAGAGCGAACTTTGTACCCCGATAGTCTTTTGGAATAAAAAAAAAAGATTATTCCAAAAGTAAGGCCCTTTATTCACCGGTAAACTTCACCCAACGGGCTGAGACCATCTGCGAGAGTAGATGCCCGAGTGGAAAGAGCTGGCGGGAAGTCAGCGACGCTTGCTCATATCCTCTCGGGTCAGCCGATTTGCTTGTGGGAGCTGCAACGAGAGGGGTCGCGCCGCCTACGGGCCTTCTTGTCGAAGTATATGCCATGTTAGATCTCCCCCGCGCGCCCACCGTCGACCGTCGACGAGAGTCTTATAGTTCATGCGCCGCCCGTAGGCGGTGCGACCCCTCTCGTTGCAGCTGCCGCAAGCAAATGGGTTGACACGAAAAAATACGATGAAGCGCCGCTGACTCCCCGCCACCTCTTTCCACTCGGACATCTACTCTCGCAGATGGTCTCAGCCCGTTGGGTGAAGTTTACCGGTGAATAAAGGGTCTTACTTATGAAATAATCTTTTTTTTATTCCAAAACACCATCGGAGTACAAAGTTCGCTCTTGCCACGATTTTGGTATAGTACGTGGATACCAGAATCGATGCGGATTTCCACTTCAATCCAAGTATAATCCATGCCATTCTATGTGGAAATCTACGCAGATATCAACGTGATTAATCCATGTGGAAATTCTTTTGAATATTTTCAATATGTCGTAAATTTCGATTAATAAAAATTAATTTCATTATAATATGGAGGAAAAATTTTTGAGATTATGGTTATATAGACGAATCTTGTCCCAACATTACCTACACCATTTTTCTGGTATTCGGATCTCCGGTATTCTTCATTATCTTACGTTGATCGTGAACTTACATATTTAATAAAAAAAAATATATCAAACTGAATTTATTTTTTCATTAAATAGTAAAAAAAAAAACTAAAAAATTTATTTATTATAATGAAGAGATTAGAAATTGTCATTCACTGGTCTTAAACTATACGTCTGAACTTTTCCTTATGCTGTTTTTGTCTCGCTATAGGATATTTTACCTTTTATCGTCTTAAAACATCGATTTGAACATTTTTTGTCTCGAAAATTTTGTTTAATGTTAGAAAGGTTCCTCTATGAGTGTCAAATTATGGCTAATAAATTTTATAAACAGTTGCATTTGAAACACAAATAATAGTAAGTAACAGTTATTTGCAGTTACTTATAGTTTTGTTCAACAATGACTTAAAATAAAAGTACACAGCAACAGTTAATTATAGTTTATAAAAATTATTTACTGTTTATAACAATTAGTAAAAATAATTTTAGTTTGTTATTTTAAGCAATAGTGTTATATGTACCAAAACTGCATATATGTTATAAATGCTGTTATAAACTACAGAATTCAAACAGTTTACTCAGTTTGGCATACTTTGGCACAGTTGACACAGGTGATTTTTAATTGTAAAATATTATTTTTTCCGAATCATTTGACACTGTTTGGTACATTTTAAGGCAAGTTATCTGTAGAAGTCTGATTATATATTTTCAAAGTTAAAAATGATCTGCGTGAAACTGTCTCTAGTTATTCCGAAAAGTCAAATAAATTTTTGACAGTAAAAAATAATTTGTGCATAACTGTGTTGAAATGTGTCAAACCATGCCAAACTGTGTAAAGTGTTCAAATCATCCCTAGTTTTGCACGCTTTAGCACAGTTTTGCATAGTTTTGCACAGATAGTTACATTTCGACACACTTCAGTACATTTTGGCAACATTATGCATGTTTTAGCACACAAATTTTTTCCATCTCGGGGTTAATAACAGTTCACAACTACAAATAAGTATTAATAGTGTTGCAAACTAAGCTTTTATAATAGTTACAAACAGTTCTTTAGAGTTTGATAAAGCTATTTCTGCTATAGAAACAGTAAAATAAAATATGATAAATCCCAATAATAAAAAATATCTATTAATATTTATATAAGATATAACTTTTTTTACGAGAGAATTCATTTATTTTTAGAAATCTTTTTGCTATTATAACTATTACAATAGAGAGGAAGAATAGAGACAATCAGTGGAAAAAAATAATAACAAACACTTTGTTGATTATTTAAATATATTTGTATCTGTCAGCCATAATTTAAAGTCAGCCAAATTTTTAATGAAATTGATAGAAATTCTATCAAAAATATAACTGTTTTCTTGTATAGACGTATTAATCATAATAATCTGGATGAAGCTATTTAACCTTTAGACCGTTAGAGACTCTAAATGTAAATATAAATATAAATCTTCACCTGTGATTAGTACAGAATATATCTAAGATATAATGATAAAGTTTTAGATTTTCTAAGGGGATTGTAATCTTCCAAATTCCGAATGTCTAAAGGTTAAAGTTATGAACTTCTTCATAGTATTCAAAACTATAGTTTATCTTAATTATATCTAAATATCATTAAAAGAAAGTAATCGTATTAAAATATTAAACAAAACTTAGTTTTATTATTATTGTTTTAAATTATAATAAAGGATTAAAGCATGCTTCTTTGTCAAATAATGTGTACATATACAAAAATATTCTATTTAGTTCAATAACATTTTTTTACATATATATCGTAATTTATATGTATACTCAACAAAAATGATTACATACGATTTATATATTTTTTAATTTTATGATTTAAACTCGATTTATTAGATAGATCGATGGATCTATAACTTATTAAACTAAAAAATATAGTATGCAGTGTAAACGATTGAATTTCATTTTCTGAAACATGAACTTTATTTGAATTTAAAAGCAAATAGACATGAAATTGATCATATTTTTGCCTCTGCTATTTGCATGACAGTCTTCATGGAAGGCATATATTTATATTAATATACTTCCATTAAAGTCAAGATAAAATAAAACAATATACCTATAAATTATGAACTCAGTGATGCAAATAGAATTAGCCTATTTTGTCTTTTATTTGTATGACAGATTTTTCTATATAAACTGTATATATAATGAAAATTTTTCTTTACTCATATACAAAAATGAAACAAACATCACACAATGTGTTTTAGAATTTATATTCTGAATTCATGTACAAAATTTAATTCAAAATACAAAATGGTAACTAGGACAATTATAAATAATATATTCTTAACTTCAACAAAATTTTCTATTAGAAAAGTAATTTTGTAAAACGTTATTAATGTTTAATATTCATGTTTTTTTAAAAATAGCAATTATATTAATAAATAAATATAAATTGTAATCAGTAATTTAATGTACTTCATGTACTTAAGTTATATGATCTAATTATATATTAGGTGTGTAAATATATGTACATGTGTAAAAACAAACTAATATCATTTATCATATTTTTATATAATTAATTTTATACAATACATTGACCTAATAATATACAATAAAAGAGTTTTTGTACAACTCAAAATCTTCTTCAAATTAGGTTCAATTATTATCAAACTGTTAATTTCAAAAACATTAATCTAAAAAGTATTAAGTTAAAATGAAACAATCATAGTAAGGCATTAAGAAATATTTTTATCTTATACTTTTTTTCAAAAGTTTATATCATGCACAACACTACATATATCTAATCATTTCAACTTAAATTACCAAAATATCCAAAATTTAAAAAAAGAAATTCTGTGTTTAATCATTAGATATCACACTTTTGCCTATATTACTCTTGAAGTCAAAAAATGAAATACCGAAATATTACACAAATATATGTAGTTGAAATTCTTCAAACTTTTAATAAAAAATGATTTTTAGATAGCAAAAATATGAAAGTAGAAGTGTTGTAGGAAACATTTATTTTTTAGCCAAATGACGCTTTAAATTACGTTTGTGTTCAATGCCGGTGATGGTGATCTGGTGAGTACTGAGAATTACGCTCGTATTATACATGTATTCTACACGTATTATACGTTAGATTCAATTATGTATATTAAGCCATCTCACATGTGTAACATCCGGGTTACAATGACGCGAAGACGGTAAAGTCAGCGCGGTAGTGTTCCAGTTTCGGTCTACGCCTACACGTAATAACCACGGGAGTAGGAACGCGTGAAAGTAGTTAACCAGACTAAAATAATATACTCAAACTCAACAGTTTAATAAGCGGCAAGCAACAGCGAACATATAAATAAAGAAAGAAACAGTGACAGCAATTATAAATGTTACTTACTTTTCTGGTTGTTGATTGGTTGAGCGACTCCGACGTAGCTTCCAGGCGGCAGTGGATTCAAGCGTAGCGGGAGATTCGAAATAAAGGATAGGTTTTTCGCAAATAAGAACTCGACAAAATGCAATTATTTGAAGTTTATTAATTGCATATAATTGAATACACTTGTTAATACTGATTGTAGTCGAGATTTAATATCAACAATTAATCGCGAGACTACAATCAGAGAAGCTCAATATTAACTAAGTTTAATTCTTATAAACATTTGAGCGATGGGGAAGGTCAACCCATAAACAAAATACACATCACATAGTTTTTTCCGACGTTTCGCTGAACTTAATTGAATATTGAAAATATGGAGGGTAGTCAAATCAACTATATTAAGTTTAATTCTGTTAGAAATAATTCTAAGTCAGAATTTACAAATATAAATTATTCTATGTCCGAAATTGTGTAAAGACAAAATATTTCTAAGTTCGAATTCTAATAATTTGGATAAACGACGGACAAGGGCTTCGCCTTACGAAACAAAGGAACAAAAAGCTTCTGCCCCGATCTATGGTAAACCATGCTTTTTATACCCAAAATGACGTCATCAGAAAAGAAGTGGTCGTTTTTCGGGGGTAAAACTGGATCAATATACGGGGTTGCTAAGACTACGGAAAACAAAATAGTCAACGCCTCTTCCGTACTTAAGCCTAACATATTCTAATATCATAGACACATTAATACACTCTGAACATACCTCATGCTAACAGTTATCGCCGCTCGGTGTTTATCCGACGGTCGGTAACTCGTACAAACGGAAAAATAAAACCAGATGGTACGCACACATACACTTTCGAATGTCTTTAGGGCGCGTCAGTCGTTCTCGACGTGACACATGTTACCTCATAAGATTTATGTAAGAATATTTAAAATTTTACAAAAAAATACCTATACTTGTGAAGTTAACGAACAAATATTATACATTTTTATAAGTATCCTAAATAATATAGAAAAAATGTACTTAAGCTAAATATTTTATACTCTCTGCAAGATAACGCATATAATGAATATTAACAAATAATTAAATAGATAAAACGTTGAAGAAAATCTTCGCTAAGGAAAAGAATCGAACTTGAATTTTTTAATTGAAAGGCTTACTTCTTACCCACTGCGCATATTTGCATAATAATCCGACTCGCCAACATATGAATTTATTTTTTATGTATTTTTAAAATAATTTTGTAGTGAATACATAGATAACTATTCGAATTAATTAATTAATTGATTAATTATACGAGTGTTGATAAAAGTTATTTATACTAAAATTATCTTGTTTTAAGTAGGGCTGCCAACTGGATTCGGATTTTCGGGTATTTTAGGGATTCGGTTCCTGATATCCGGATAGATCCGAATCT
>JAWWEQ010049880.1:0-12624 GCA_035583055.1 Torymus tubicola
CGAAGCGATTTAGGTGATTTTAAAAGAAAAAAAAATGTTGACCTCTCGATTCACCTGAGAACTGCCCATATATATATGTATATGTCGGAAGTGTCGTCAAAGCTGTAAATTTGCAAACCGGATGTGGGAATAACAGGACGAAAAGTCGAAAGGAGAAAACGAAGATAAAAAAATTCAGTTGTCTATATCTTTTGAACGAGATAATATTTTTATTCAAAACTTTTTATGGACATATAGTACAATAAAACGGGGACTTATTTATCTACTTTTGGATTAATATAAATAAAATTTTGAAACGCAGTGAATAGTTGAAAACCTTGGGCGCCCATTTCAATGTATATCACCGCGCGGTCACTCCTATAGGCTCTTTCTATACTTGCCTTCGGATCGCTCCCGCGCTCCTTGATCTTTATAATGGTATAAAATGATTGCAGTTTTCTCCGGTAAAAATATCGGCCTAAAAGTGCAAAAAAAATACTATCGTATTTTGCTGCCAACCTAAATTGGAGTTTATAAAATCCGCGCGTGAAATGGCACCTTCATTAACCGGACGACGTGTTAACTCTTTCTCTAGCTGGATTCTGAAATGGCACCTCCTCTAACCGGATTCTGAAATGACTCCTTCTCTAACCGGATTCTGAAATGGCACCTTCTCTAGCCGGATTCTGAAATGGCACCTTTTTATTCGGGAGGGACGATATATTTAGACGGAGCGTGTAACTCTATTGTTTTGCGCACTGAAAACAAGCATGAGAAGCAGTGTTTTGCGCACGCTGTATTAACAAAATTATTAAACCCCAAATGACCTTGGGATTTGAGCTCCTAGTTTCACCTGGATAGTGTGAGGCACGCATACGAACTGAGAGGACCAAGTTACAAATTAAAAATTATTAAACCTCAAATAGTCTAAGTATATTCACGTCGAAGATTTACGATTGAACTGAAGGGACCGAGTTGTAAATTAAAAACACAGGCACACAAAAAAGAGTGGTATCTACTTTTGACCGAACCCACCTATCTTGATGTATTTCGCGCTGAATACAAATCTGAAGTCAAAAGAAAAAAACTAAAAATTGCAAAAAAATCGCGAAATCTGGCGAAAAATCACTTTAGTAAGTAAGAGAAAATTCTGAGAACATTTTTTTGACCCGGTTTTAGGGTGTTTCTTGTGTATTTTTTCACGCTCAACTTGTTTTTGAAGTTTTTCAAAATCAATCTCTTGCCGATATATTGCCATACGGTGAAAAAAGCTCAAAAAAGAGAAAAATCAAGAAAATTTGATAAATGTGAAAAAAAAAAATTAGAAGCCATGAATAGCTGGATAATCTGGAACAAATTTTGCTCTTTCACGTAGGGAAATCTTTAGTAATAAATGCATGGATTATACTCATACGGTTTTCCCAACGCCCTCCATACTATATTTGCAACTACTCATGCAATTTTTTAAACACATCATGCAATGTTCCCAAAAATCCATGCAAAAATTGCATGAAGTTGTTGAGAATAAGTATGGAAAGCCGTGCAGTAAAATAGTAGCGCCCTCTATGCAATGTTACCTTCAGAGTTTTCTCCGTGTATATTTTTTCCTCTTGTAGCGAACTCTTTTTTCTTCAAATGACCTATGCAAAGGGTTTCTTTTTCTCTTTTTTTTATTCTGATTCCTTTCTTTCTTGAGCGTCCAACAGAAATCCGACATCATGTTAACATTCTACCTTCCTTGGTATCGTCTTTCCATTTCGTTTATGTCTTGATGGAATCGTTGTTCCTGTTCTTTGCTGACGTTTCCGAGGTTTCAGGGAAGTAGTCGAGATGAGAGTGCAGAAAGTACAGTTTGATTTTCATCGAGTAGCCTGACTCTTTAAAATTTTTCCACAAGTCTTTAACCAAATTCTGGTAGTCATCACTCTTGTTATATCCTAATAACTTCTGAGAGACATTTTTTAAACTTTGCCATACCTCTTTTTTGGTGTTATTCATGTGGTTTGTGAAATTTTTGTCATAAGAAGCAGAGATCTTTTGTAAAACTTGATTACTGGCCTAGAATCAGGGTTAAATTTAGATCACCGCACAGTTTCCATTGATATTCCCAGTAGTTTATTTTCTCTAAAACTATCTGCAAATTCTCGTATGTCTTTTTGAGTTTTGTTGAGTGAGCTATCGGAATAGGTGCATATGTTTTCCTGTTAAGAAGCATCACAGCTTTCAAACTTCGTTTTGCAGAATCAAGGAAAAGTCTCTACTCTTCGTCCTTATAAGTGTTTGGTTTTAGTTCATCAACCAACCCTTTTAGATCCGAACAAAGAGCTAACGAATTCTCTTCATTTTTCGTGAAAAATTTGCTAAACTCCTTTTCTCTATCACGATAAACGTAAGCTTTCGTTCCTTTTGGCAGCTACTAGATATTCAGCTCCATGTTTAAACTGTCACAAATCTCGTATGAGATCGTTCAACTTCTGCTGGTTGAAGACTTCTTGAAAAAATGTTGAAAAATTTTAAAGAGTTAGGCTGCTTGATGAATCTCAAACTGCACTTTCTGCATTCTCATCTTGACTACTTTACTGTAAAGGTCGGAGATTTCAGCAAAGAAACAGGAAAACGATTCCATCAAGACATAAGCGAAAAGGAAAAACGATATCAAGGAAAATGAGATGTTAACATGATTGCAGATTTTTGTTCGACGCTCAAGAGAGAAATGAATCAGAATACAAAAAAAAGAAAAAGAAACCCGTTACGTACAAGAAACACCCTTAATCCAGGTAAAAAAAAATTTTCAGAATTTTCTAGTACTGACTGCAGTGATGTTTCACTATTTTTCGCGACTTTTTGCAATTTTTAGCTGCTATTTGCAATTCATAAATCTAAAGATGTGGGACTTATCTTTAATACTCATTACTTTGACAACGTCGTATATGCGTGGAATATTCTAACAACAAATTGCTTGAAATTTTCTGCTTTTCTGTTGTCATTGTACATTAAATTTGAGGCTATTATACTTAAAATACAATGCCCTTTACACTGAAAGTGTTGTATTTTCATGAAATCATTAACCACATATTGCTCAAATTTTCCGTTATTTACTTATAATTTTCTAAATTTATTGTAAATTTATTCATCATTCACGAATCTATTTGAAATTTCACACAATTATACGTGAAAGTTATTTTATTTGACACTAATAGTAACATTAAGATTGAAGTAAATGTACATGAAATATAAGTTATTTGTGCATTATGTATTTTGTATATGGACATACGATATTTATGCATGAATTTAAAATTAAATTTGTAATCTCATAACTTTCTCTCTAATTTTTTGACGAGTAAGAGTGCTTTTCAGACAAACTTAGGACCTTTATTTTATTCGGTTTAAATTTTTAATTATCAAATCTCAGCTAAAACATTAAAAAAACACGAAGTATCAATTTTTTTATATTTATCAAAACAGGGAAAATAAATGTTTACTTATCTGGTAAATGTAAAAGTACATCTCTTTTTGCTTTATTGTAATTATTAAATAATTTATTTATCACGTCTTATTACATGTGCGTTCAGAAAAAAACTTAATGTAAATAATTCAAAGAACAACAATACTCTATACTTTCTGCTTCGCGTGTTCGCTCGCCGCGCTGTGAATTTAGCAGCTCGGTTTAATTCTCTGTTGCTCTACTCTGGAGTTAAGTTATATTCGATTAGTTCGATCGTCTCTAGGCATGATCTGAAGTTACTCATTCGACACGGTTTCAGAATAATTGAGGGATTAACCGTGAGTCTAAATGGTCGGATCCGTAGCTTTTAGCACCGGGGTTTGGAAATGCATCCAGCACGACGTCTAAGTACTCGGCGTAGGTATGAAAATGCATGCAGTGCGTTAAATGAAAAAGAAAAAAGCATTCATGATCATTTTTAATATTTTGCTTCTTTCTAGCGTAAAGTTTGTCCTAGTAATTTTTTGAGCTGTTGTAAAAACACGTTATAATTTTTCATGTAGAGGAATTCCGAAAAACCATCGACATGAATAAACTTAAAAATGACCACCGTGAAAGGCCTTAAACAAATTTTACATGATATAATTGTTTTCTGGAGTGTTAGGAATTAAAATACATGGTTTTTAAAAAATGTCTGTATGGATGCTTGTGTATGTATGCGCCTGAATCTCAACTTATACTCGATCGATTTTAACCGGACTAGTCTAACTTTATTTTTTTTTCGATCGACCATGGTTTTCTAGTTCCGTTATAATTTCATTAATGTCAACTGATGGGTGCAGATTTCTCAGGACTACATTAAAACCTCTGTTCTATTTTAGTTGAAATGTATGAAATTCCGTATTCTTTTTTTTAAGAGCCTGAACAATCAGTAGATATTTTTCAGTAGTACTTGGCTGAATTCTAACTTCATTATTGGATAAGACTTTTATTGAATAGCTATCTTTTGCTATTGCATTAAATAAATCTGTTAGAGGTTTGATATAACTAACTCCACTTACGAATATACGGGTGATTTTTGGGTTTGACTCTGTGTTAGTTCATGATGTTTGCCTGATATTCTGCATCATCATTTTCTGCATTAGAATTTGAGTTTTCCTTTCCTGGTGACAAGGTATCGAATCTATCACTTATGACCGTTGATTTATTGAGCCAGTAATCTAAGAGTTTCGGTTGTTTAGCCTCTCTTGTCTGGTTTACCGGGCTATTTCTTCCCCTCTTTTTATTATTTGTGACTTTGATCCAGTATTTTCAAGATTTTCTGTGTTAAGTTGTTCTGTTAACCCTTGATTTAAAATTTACTATTTACTGGCGCTCTAATCCGAGGCTAGAATAATTTCGGTTATACACTTGCTTAAAAGTTGTTTACTTAGTCCTGGAGCTAAACGAAAATACGACCGCTCCGAGTGAGTATCAATACGCGTCTGAGGTCAGGAAATCTAAACACAAAAACATGCTGTGCGGACTAAGTAGATTTCATCGGCAACTTTTCCCTTTTCACGGCTATTGAAATATCTAAAAGTAACTTTAGTCCCATTTAAGAAATTTTTCAATTTTAATTGTACAATATGAAACTCAAATGTTTAAATTTTTTCTCATTTCATTAAATTTATCATTAAGAAAGACATTCTACAAATAAAATGAAATTTTTTATGTATAATAATATTAATAATGTAAAACACTGTATTCGAAATTAATTATTATTATATTTACAAAATCTCTTCCCTTTCTAACCTCATCTATTCAATAACACCTCTCTACCAATTGAAATAATGTTTTTTCATAAACAAAAAATAGTATGTTGTTAAAAATATTATAAAAACTTTCGAAATGGTTTTACGTACTTTTTTCCATAAAAAGATGTGAAATCTTACTAAAAAGAATTTCAAAAGTATTAAAAATAATAATATTGTTAACATAGAACTTTCTACAAAAGTATAAAATAAGGCAGGTATAGAAGTTTTTGCTGTATAATTTATGTAAGCTATAATTATATACATTCAAATTAATTAGTGCAAATCAAACGAATGTTGCAAAATCAATTATAGATCGACAAATAATGCAATGTACTCCACAAAACAACTGTATGACTGTTCTACAAAATGTATTCAAATTTGTTCATTCATCTATGTAAAGGAAACACAAGAACGTAATGAAATCAGTTTATTGTAGTCAAATATCTATATCAATTCACTTGTCTGACGTAATATAATTTTTGATACCTTACGTGTTCAATTACATTTTACGCCCGCATTACAACTTCTAAAATTTTTAGCCAGCGAGCATAAAATTTAAGATATAAACATGATCATTTTTATATAAAATGTTTAGAAATGGGTCGCTACTATGTATATCGAAAATAGTAATCCGTGAATCTATCACTTGGAGTAATACTCACACACCGGTTTTGTGGGTACAACATATTTACCGATGACATCACGATTTTCAAGTCCTGCCATCCTAGAAATCTAAATGAGGAGATTTAGATGATTAATGAAGACATAGACGGGATTGTTAAATGGACCAAAAATCTGTGGCTGAAACTAAACAACAGAAAAACAAGGGGGTTGGGTTGGGTTGAAGTACCTTCCTTAGAATCAGTAAAATATCTAGGAATTACTCAAATACCTAACTTATCCTAGGAAATCGAAGTCAGACTAAGATCGAGAAAAATCTATAGAACACTACATCAACTTAAAGCCACAAGACACATTCTTCCCGAGGGCATTCGAACATTGTTAATTTCAACTCTAATCTCTCCCATTCTTGACTACTGCAGCGCTGCTATTTAAGACCTAAATAAGGATCAAGTGAATGTTCTTCAGAAGGCCTTTAATTCGTGCATAAGATATGACTATATCTGGAATGGTTAAAAATAAATACAAGACGAAAATACTTCATGACTACGCTTTTCACGATTCTTAATACTAATCATCCATGATACCTTGCAGAACAACTCACTCTTCGGTCAAACATTACAACCAGAACCCTTAGAATGGATCCCTTAATTACCTGTGTACCTTTCTGTAAATTGGACTATAGAAAAGATACCTTTGCTGCAGCAGGCCCTAGAATTTAGAATTTGCTTCCTCTTGAAATTAGAACGGCACCTAATCCTCGGTCATTTAAAAAGATGGTCTACTAGCATCTATTACTCTTAGATAACAATAGCTGATTAGATATTTTTATACTAATGACCAATTTAAATGTTTGAGTAACAGCGAAATTCACAATAGATCTTGTCTAAGGTGTTACCCATGGTTTTTTCATAGACTGCAATAGGGCGAACTCCGAGATTTTCGTAGAGAAGCACACTGTAAGAAAACTTCCATATATACAAATATACAATGTGTACATTTGGAAACCCAAAATGTAAACACAGTTTATCTATATATATGAAAGTTTTCTAACTGCAGCCATGGACTAACAACGCTTGTCCAGATACGTTATAAAGATCATACTTCATTCCTCTTCGTTTTACTTTTTGTTTTTTATTGTATTTTATTTTTTGTTCTGTGTTATTTTTCTAATTTTTTTTGTGTTGATTAAATTGAAATTTTTGTAACAAATGTGCACAACTATATGCTACTTAATTGTAACGGAATTTGAAATTATAATATACAATGTATTTTTATATAAGTCCGCGCTTAAGGGGATATTCTCCTAGAGCGTCAATAAATAACACTACAAACAGTCAATCAAACGAATAATTTGGATAATGAAGGTAAATAATAAGATTCTGTACATGTAGGGATGATATATTTAAACGCTATTAGTTGTATTGAAGTGAATGGTAGAATGTAGTTCATGGTTTTGAAGAAACTAATGGCCGTACTACCAATATGGAAGGTAAAATAAAAACACAAAGTTTTTAATTTCCGCCAACGTTTCGAGAGCTTATTTTATTCTCTCCTCTTCAGGGCTATAATATATACAAAAACACAACAATTTAAACGAGAAAACTCACTGATATTCGTAGAAGTTACAATATTTTCTAAACGATACCTCCAAAAAGTAAAAGTAAAAAAAAACGTGTTTTTTCAGAACGGTGTTCTGCGTGTCAATGATTAAACGATTAATTTGCGAGTCTTTTTATATTGCATGGTTGACTATGTATGTGTAAACTATAGTGTATGTGTCGCACACTGGGGATGTGGACGAACACTGAGAGGTGTACAATGATATGAATGCCGACCGGCTTTTTTAACCCACATAAAAAGATTTTATAATAAAGAATTATCACAAGACACTTATTTTGATAAAAAGTTTAAAATAGATCTAAGAAAAACCAAAGAATTCATAAAACGCAATCGTCAACTTTTAATAACTCGAGCTGATAAAGGCAACACTACAGTTATTATAAAAGAAATAGATTATATTTCCAAAACAGTAACCTTCTTTCAAGATAAAAAATAGTACAAAGAAATCACAAAAAATCCTCTACCAAGTCTAGAAAAAAGAAATAATGAACTAGTTAAATTATTAAACAAAATTGATTTTTCGGCTTATGAAAAGAAATTCGAAACAGTATTACAAAAAAATAATATCTCCAAAGCATACGGACTAATAAAAATCCATAAAAATGGCTTCCCCATTAGACCTATAATTTCCGCTATAAATTCTCCAGTGTATAACATTTCGAAATTCTTCACACAATTCTTAACAAAAAATTTGAAAGTGCCTAATTCATATATAGATAATAGTTTAAAACTCAAAGAAAAAATCGATAGTCCCCAAATCCCGCCTGATTTTGAAATAATTAGTCTAGATGTTATTAGCTTATTTACTAATATCCCCGAATATTTAGTCATAAAAGCATTAGAAAAGAGATGGACTCAACTATATAATAAAATCAATATCAGCTGTACTAAATTTTTAAATGTCATTAAGTTTATTCTTAATAACAATTTCTTTCAATTCAATGGAAAAATGGTATCATCAAATTTTCGGCTCAGCAATGGACAATCCCATGAGCCCTATTTTGTCGGATATTGTGATGGATGATTTAGAGGTCTATGCGATTAACAAATTAAACTTTAAACTTTTGTTTTATTTCCATTACGTCGATGATATTTTACTTTGTATTCCGAAAAATATGATAGAGATTACTGTTAACACTTTTAATTCTTATGACCAAAATTTGCAGTTTACAACCGAACTACCATTTAATAATAGTATTAGCTTTTTTAGACATAAAAATAATTGTAAATAAACAGCGTTGCATTGTCACCAATTGGTTTCACCAAGAAAATATATCTCTCGAGATAGCAACTCGTCATTATACACACATGCAATAAACAATAACCACAACATTGATTTCTCCAACATAAAAATACTGGATACTGAATGTAACAGAGGCAAAAGACTTTTTTCGGAAGCGTTATTTATTCACACACAAAAAAATTATATTAATAAACAATTCGAAATCACAAACTTACGTAACGATTACACATCATTAATTAATAATTGTGAATTTATGCGCTCTCAGTGTTCTCCCACTTCCCCGTGTGCTACACATAGACTATAGTTTACACATACATAGTCAACCATGCAATATAAAAAGACTCGCAAATTAATCGTTTGATCATTGACACGCAAAAAACTGTAAAAACACGTTTTTATTTTATTTTGACTTTTACTTTTTGTAAGTATCGTTTAAAAAATATTGTAATTTCTACGAATATCAGTGAGTTTTTTCGTTTAAATTGTTGTGTTTTTGTATATATTATAGCCCTGAAGAGGAGAGAAAAAATAAACTCTCGAAACGTTGGCGGAAATTAAAAACTTTGTGTTTTTATTTTACCTTCCATATTGGTAGTACGGCCATTAGTTTCTTCAAAACCATTTAAACGCTATAATCATTTAAAAAATAGAGCCAATATAATTATTTATTATGATGAACTTGTATGTATGAACAGTTTTAATAAATTTATATAAAAATTTAGTATTCTACACTTACAAAGCCCACGGGTAAACTGAAAATCATCGGGCACGCCAAGTATGTATAGGAGATTGGTGAACCAGCCCTGTTACAGCAGCTCTAGACATCGCGTGTTCTTCCCAGATGCGTGATATTCTACAAAGACCAACGCTAAGAAAGAATAACACAGCCACACAAAAAAAAATTTTTCTGACCTGAAGAGGAGACCTTCATTTCCTATAGTATTTTGACCCGCTGAATCCGAATCCGTAATACTGTGGGCTTTTTCTGTTTCCCAAAAAGTTTTCTACAATTTCTTGGAAACTAAGCCAAGCTGTTCTCTCTACTTCATTCATTGTACTAATGAAAATTGTATCGTTAAACATAGTTCGAATTTACGGTCCATTAAACACTTCTTCTTTTATTTTAGCATGCGAAATCTTGGGAAATTTTTTGTGCAAATTCTGAAAACATTGACCAGTTTTATCCAGAGCTTTAACAAATTGCTTCATGAGTCTAAGTTTTATATGAAGAGGTGGAATCAAGATTTTTGTTGGATCTACTAAGGATTCGTGAATGACGTTTCGTGAACCAGGATCGAATGAGGTTCTTACTGGTCATTCAATTTTTTTGTAATGATTCTCGATCTCTACTATTCCACAAGTAAAGGTAGCAAGGGTTTTTCATGAAACCAGATTGTTGTCCAAGAAGCAACATTATAATTTTTAAATATCCACAAATCTGCCATTGATGATACTTGTAATCGATTTTTTCTAACAGCACTTCCATACTTTCGTATTTTTCCTCCATGACAGTTGAGTGAGCTATTGGAACTGGGGCATGCACATTCGTATTGTGGAGTAAGATGGCCTTTATACTTTGTTTTGCAGAATCTATAAAAAGTCTCAAATCTTCAGATTTATAGCAATTTTCCGTCAATTCATTAATAAGTCCTTTGACATCTGTGCAATATACTAGCGATGAAACTACTTAAAAAATCTTTAAAAATGCCAGCGATCATAGTCTCTATGGAATGCAGACGTTCAATCATGTGCAATAGACTTATGGAGCGAGAAATGCTCATCATGCATAGTAAATTAAACTGATTGACGTTTATACAAAATACTATAGGATATGAAGGTCTCCTCTTCAGGTCAGAAAATTTTTTTTTGTGTGGCTGTGTAATAAATAATAGGGATGTGTTAGTAACAATTTAATTTTTCTCATATAGACTTTTGTTTTGACTTTTTGTTAACATCTAAAAAGATTCTTAAGAATTTTCTCAAGTAGTTAAGTCATAAAGTCAAGTAGAAAATTTGAGATCTTATAATGTGGGCATAAAATGTAATTTTACATGCAAGGTACAATAAATTTATTTCAGTACTTTTTTGTGTTTGGTTTACACAGAAGAATGAACAAATTTGAATACATTTTGCAGAACAGTCATGCAGTTATTTTGAGGAGTAGTTTACATTACTTGACGATCGATAATTGATTTCACAACCTATATTGGTTTGATTTGCACTGATCAATTCGAATATATATAATTATAGCTTACATAGATTATATAGAAAAAAACGTATATACTTAGCTTATTTTATACTTTCGTAGAAAGTTTGTAACGGGCTTGATTCGAGGCGGAAAGAGCAGCGAAATACAGAAATAAAATCCAAACTCTAAGGAGACATCGGGATGGATCCGCTGGCTGGTGAAATACCCACGGCGCTCTCTCTGCCGGGTGAAGATGCTGCAACATGCAAGCTCCCCGTTGCGTTTATAGTGTGCGAGCGCATCTTCCCAGCCGTTCGTATGCACGGGCGCTTGCCTACGCCGCGTGCCAGCGGATGCGGCGGTATTCACTCCGTCGGCTACACTTAAAGGAATATGGGGGAGAAATAATAACGCATGGCGAATTCTGATAAGTACACTCGTTTATTCCGAGTCACGTTATACAGGCGCTGCACAGCAAGAAACTTCCGTGCAGCGATAAGTGGTGCCGGCGTCGGAGAAGAGACCTGGAGACCCTCTCTGGCTTTTTCTCTCTCACTCGCTGCCTCGCATAGAAGATGGTGTGCTGCACTGTGCATTTTACACACACGCACACTCGTACCTCCGCGCCAGACCTCCCTTGATTGCACTCTCTGCACGCACGGTAGCTCTTACTCGGTCCAGGGCACAAACGGCTCTACCGATTTGTGGCAACTTCGACCGTCTCGGTACTCCCTTATACATACAACGACGGCAAAACTTCAGTGTGAGATATGTGTTAGGTCAGAGATGGTTTGATCATATTTCGCCTCATAGATTGACTCTGAGTTGGCTACGCACTGATATGAGGGGACACTATTTCATGGCGATACTTATGAACAAGATCATGCGCATGCAGACTTCAGACTATCACTTCAGACTATCTAGAGTCTCGTTTCTAGGTATGCACCCCGGGATGCTTCTAGAGGCGAAATTATAGAATTATCAATACCCCTTACGTATGCCTAAACTGGGGATCGATCTTTCGGAGTACAGGGTACACGGTTATGGAATTCCCTACCTGTTGAGATAAGAAACTTTTCTTCTCTCACTAGGTTTAAAACCGCTCTGAGAACGCATCTCATTGACCTATATTAACCACTCTCTAATTGTCGTTTATGTTAATTTATTTTATGTATTTTTACATATACACCATTAATTTTACTGTCCCATATACTCGGTTTTATATGTATGAATGTATTTATTATCGTGAGTATCGAGAGTGTATGAAAAATGTTTTAACTTTTTTTGACGTATTAACGATCTGACAATGTCAGTGATATACGATACCATTAATAGGTATAATCGAGTATTCTAGTCAATCTAATTCACAGACTTTTATATTACTTTACTTCATTTCTAATCTGTGATATCACTAATTTATGTTTCTGACTTACTGGTCAGTATTATATAGCTTTAAGTTTATACTGTGATATTCCATATAACAGTATTATTTGAAGGGACTGAAATTGATCATTGACTGTATTATACTGTGTGTCTAAGATATTGGAACATTGTATTTCTAAGAGTATTTTTAAGTATGAATGTATTACTTTATATGCTTATATTTATATTTGTAAACCATATTTTTACAATAAATGAAATAATATACTGGGCGAATCCATCTCAAATCAGGTGGTCCGCGTATGCCTATCTCACCGATCATTTTGGGATAAAAGTATTCATGTTCTTC
>JAWWEQ010049881.1:0-12624 GCA_035583055.1 Torymus tubicola
TAGATGTAATAAAATGAGTTCATTTATTTATTATTTATTAGAGTAAGATTTAGAGTTAGACAGTGCGTGAATTCGAAAGGAGGGAGTGTTGAGAATATGTGGACTTCGAGTCCACGCACTCTCCATAGAGTATAGAGTTGACAGAAGCAAGAAGATAAATGCCACCACGCAGCAGCAGAGTAGCGCAGCGTACTGTCTGTCGCTCTCTCCCCCCACCAACTGCGTGCCCGCACACCGCCGACGCCGTGGGCGCTCCTGCCGAAAGCCGCGGGGTCCGCACACTCGTCCTGCAATGACCACCATAGAAGCATCACAGCATCTACGCTTGTTCGCCTCAGCTACGCTGCATCATCACCGACATTAGAGATTAGAGGATATCCATTAGAAGAAAAATAAAGAGTTTTATTTATTTAAGCGCTCGCCTTCTCATTTAATTAGCCCACTCCAACACCTTCCATATTCTCCTGATTACGGCAGTCCATCCAGTACCTTCAACTCTTTCAATAGTCGAAGCAATATTTTCATCGGAAAAAACGCCGAAAATTTTGGCAATGCTTCTTTAAACTCCTGCCAGGGATAACAATGAAAATCCACACCTTGAAAATCCCTCGATGGTGATAAACGCACCACTGGTTTGTAAGATGAGAGATCGATAATATTATTAGTCCAAGCCGACGAAAATTTGCTTGTTATACGCCTTGTCTAAAGTTAAAAGAAACTGTATTTATAAGTAGTAACCAGTGGTAGGGAGAGTTCTACCCACTGCTATCGCGACACTCATGTTCCTTGTTGTCATACGAGCGACATTTTAGAACTGCAGTTTTGCAAACATCTAACTCTCTAACCTATACCACCGCTGCCTCGAAACTTGCGATCGTCATCATCAGCAAGTTTATAATGTACAAATTTTCTAACGATGTTATCGTTTTTTTTTCAAGTCATCAGAAAAGTTTTCGAGGAATTGTACTGTAGTGGCGGTTGAAAAAGGAAGTCAGAATCCTTTATATGGTTGTACATTACACGCTCAGTAGTTAGCCAAATTTTCAAACGAGAAGCATTGTTCAATGCACAACTGTACTTCACGTGTGAAAGTTTAAGCGTATAATGGAGACAAAAGTTGTCACACCACGGTAATTTAGCGAATGACGGACATTCTCCATCGTACTCTAAATTTATAATATCACGAGCTGTGGTTTTTTTGTAAAAAAACCACGCTTTTAGTAAGATCGCAAAGTATTTTTATCAGTTTGCTGTCTGTTACGTCACCGTCGAAATAATCTACACTTCATTAGCCAATTCTTTTCTTTTCTTATCTATTTACTTAAAGTGTGAATAGGATGCTTTGGTGATGTGATCCAATGAGCGATAAAGTTTTTTTCTAAACCGACATTGGCAACTTCTTTCGGCACAGCAACATTATTGATATCTCTGAAAAACTGAATGTCTACAACTATGTCCATTTTTACACCAGTACGGACAATTGTCAGAAGTTGACTGAAAGTAAGAAAGTAAAAAACCAACCTTTGAAAAAGACGCCATGTAGCTACCGTAATCGACAGTTTGCGTTAAAGCCTCCTTAAATATTATATCTAATCTAACGCTGCCATGTTTGATCAAATTCCAATGACTACACTCGTTTGCGGATAAATCAGGCGTTAAATTGAACGCAAAGAGACAGTAACCATATGAAAAACTCTCACGCTCGATTTGATTAACGTCGTTAAGAAAAGGAATACCTGTCCCCGAAAATAAAGTATGACAGGCATCGACGTACAAGTTAATATCGGTAAAATCTGAATGTACTGTTTTAGAAGACACTTGAACACCATCAACAAATAAACTCAAAGAATTGATGTTAAAGTGTTCAAAATTGAAAGGATTTAGATTCTGGTTACCGTTATAAGCTTGGTTTTGAACAAATCCAACGATGATTCTTTTGGGTAGCTGGCCTAAGATTATATTATCTAATATTTCACTAAAGACACGGTTATCAAGCGTCACTGTCTTAACCTTAACTCTTTTAAGAGGATATTTACCGGTGGTTTTAGATAACATTTTCGCGTGAACCAGTAATACGCCTGGACTTATTTTAACACGTCTAACGAGAAGATTAGCTTCATCTATGTGAACGCTGAAATATCCAGAAGGATTCATGAGACAAAAGTAGTCACGTGATCTTAACAAACGTACTCTGACCTCAACACCATTCAACAAAAGTTTCTCTTGATTGAATACGTCAGAATGAATATGTCCGATCATATCAACAGTTTTATCGGTCCCCAGGTACTGATGATGTTCCACAAGACCTTCGTTTGCATTATCCACATCATCCATTTTACCTGCCGTATCATCAACCCATAATACACTTGTCAAATATGATTTTTTGGCCGCCGGTCCGTAATTAAGCAATGTCTCGATATAAGCTCTGTGCACGTATGCATTGTTCTGCGGTGATACAGGTTTCTAATTGAAAAAGACGTCCACTTGGCTGAACGTAGAGTGCAAAAAATTGTTCACTGGAGCAACTCTATTAACCATTTCGGGTCTTACCACCTTAGGGTAATCTTTTTGAAGTTCAATACTGTGTAAGGTGACACATAGATTCTACAGTATATGAGATAAGTCGAGGTAGTCGTCTCCATTTCCAGGAATCATAAATTCTATTAGTTAATCATCAGATAACGAAGATATTGGTTTATATTGTACCCAGTTAGATCATTCTATGGTCGTCTGTGTCGGTGACATGTCAAACAGTGACAATTCAGATTTTAAGCCCTCGCACGACTGTGTGTATAAGAACGCCACATTCATTTATCCAAAAATGTATCTAGTACTACGATTGGTTTTCTTCTTTTTCCTATTATTCAGCGATCCTTTCATCTTTTTACTACCACCACCTTTGATACACTTTTTTCTTGTAGCAGTAGTCTTGTGCCTCCTCTGCTTTCTCGCCTCCTTCTTCTTCGCTGTACTAGAGCTACCTAAAGAATGAGTCAATGCAAGATATTGTTTTCTCATATATCCTGACCCCTCCATTCATTTGTCCAATTTTTCCTCAGCTTTCCTCTTCAGATTTTGACATGACTCTTTCAGACGATTTTTTATGGACTCTTTGATTGGTGTATTTTGAGTTGTGATGTCAGAAACGATATTCATGCTAGTACGCAAAGCCTCCTTTCCTACAGTCTTAGCACCACGACTAATTGTAAGAATCGGTAGTACCTTGCGAAATAATCCAGCGAGAAAGCTACCGATACCATCGCGAGCTCTTGGGTGGGGGGAGCTAAAGAAAATTGGTGCCATACCTCGAGAGTACCCCCACCACCACCATACTGTCAGTTTAAACAGACCTCGTAGTAGTCCATCTCACTCGATACGTTTGAAGTGTAACGTGACGGTTAACGTCCCAAAATCAAATGGTATAGATTTACCACGTTGATCTTTTATATATATCTCTACAGTTTGAAATGCGTTGAATAATAAAGGAATGTACATAGGTGGAGAGAAACTTTTTAATTAAATACCATTATAAGTGTAATCTTCCATATTCAAAGAAACGGTTCTCAATAATCGTGACTGTACATCCCCAATCACATATGGTTCACAGATGTCTCTGTAAAACATGAACATTGATGGTAATCCATTGTTTAAATTTGCAGGTCGGTCTCCGGTTACTTCAATACTCTCTTCCTATTTTTCTATGCTAAAATTAATGTCGGAACCGTATTTAATTTCAAATCCTAGAATTTTTTTTTTAATTTATCGGATAATCGTACGTGATGCTCAAGTTCTGAACAAGATGATGACTTACAAACACGTTTTACTGAAATATAACCCGCTCGCTGAACTACAAAATTTAAATGCTGCTCCACACCTTCCAAATTTTTAATTTCATCTATGAGGCTTTCTAAATTTTTATATACGCCTGGTCGTAAGTACGACTTTATTATAATCGACGGCTCTAGTCTTAGTTCGTTACTCTCAAGAATACGCGAGCTCTGACGATATGTGCTGAAAAGCCAGGGGTATTTGAATTCCCGTGACAGCAACACACCATGAGCCTTGTCAATGTATTTGTTGCGGTAGCTGAATAACAAAATATGTCGTAGTATTATCCGTAAAATAATGCATACTACTGTTGCTGAGTAACATGATATAAAACTCATCCTTCATTGCAACTGTTTTATTCTTCCTCGTAAAAAAACCCATCGATATCTTCATCCGCCAAATCTTTTAGAAAATAGACTGATGGTTCACGTGATGAAGAAATGCGCGATATTTTGAACAGTTCCAAAGTCCAACCACCCTCGTATTCTTTCGCAAAGACGTTCTTGGATCGGCTGATCCTCACCAAGTTACCAACAATGTATTTAAATTTTTTCGGTCTATCATTTCTATTGTATCAATGGTCCAAATTTTCTCGAGCAATGACAGCATTGTACATGTTTACAGATGCAGGTTTCATCTTAGTTCCAGAATGTTTACTGTGGTTGTAGGCGTCGATAACTTTTTGTAGAATATCAATGTATCGCCGAGTATTTTTATGAGTGAAATACCGCTAGCATGCGCAAAAATGCTTGCTCAGCAGGTTTACGATGGGCTTGACGTCGCCTGACGTTTGATCCCCACATCTCCTCGCTTAAGTCTCTTCAACAATTTTGTTCCTGGTCCGGAAAATTTATGTCCTGGCACATGTATTTCGAAAGGTAACATATCGATGAGCCCTTGCTCAATTGCTTCCATTTTTTAACAGTTTCAGGAGTAATTGTTGTAAACGGGGTCTTCTTTCTCTTTTTATTCTGTCCAGGTGTTTCACCAATATGATTGTTCTCGTTGAGCCTCTTGCTATTAGTACTACTACTACTACTCGCATCTACGAATTCACTAGCACTAGCATTACTTAAACTTATATTATTTAAGACGAATTTATTTCCTCCAGACTTATCCAATTGGGGTAACGAGGTTGTAATGGAAGCATCAAGATGATTTAAAACGCGAGAATTCCCGAAAAAATCTCTAGGCATACCTGCTTGCTGAAGAGCAGTAGCAAACTGAAGATGTCCCGACGGCGGTCGATGGTTTTTCCTTTCTCTCAGTCATTGTATCGTTCTTCTTCTTCTTCTTCTTCCTCTTCCTTTTCCTCTTCCTCTTCCTCTTCCTCTTCCTCTTCCTCTTCCTCTTCCTCTTCCTCTTCCTCTTCCTCTTCCTCTTCTTCTATTATCAGTATTGAAATTATTGGCGCTCTGAGCAGCATTAAATATCATACGCCACAATTCATCAACGTCAAAATTTCGGATAGGGCAAAAAGATAACCACAAACCACCTTGTATAAAATGATTAGATTGTATCATTCATCCAATAAAGTCTGTTGGGTACGTTCGTCAGTAAGACGATTGTGTAATCGAATAATGCAACGCTCTAACTACTCAATAAGATTTAGGTGGGCTAGGTATTCTACCTCTAATCTCAACCCCGTCTATTCCGAATCTTCGATATATCCGAGAAGATTCGCTTTCTACTATAAAATCTGGTAAAGGTTGTTGAATATTATGATCCTCTACATCTCTTCCGCCTCCGCCCCTTTAATCATTCTGTAAAGAGTAGGCTGTAAATATATATGATAAATGTTATTTAAACTTACATTACAACTTATCGGATGAATTATGGTGTATACCACACGTACTATGGGTACTTGACGATGATGATGATAATGATGATGACGACCGTGATGACGATGATGAACAAGAATCATAATTATTGACGGTCTCTAATATCCCCTCATCCATATTCGAAGATGATTCTTGAATTACCATATTCTCCATAATTGAAGACGTTTCCTGATTATTTATATCCTTGACGCCAAAGTGATATTCATAATTGGTTATAATATCATCGCCTTCGTTGTCATCAAACATTTGCTGCGAAACTTAAAAAAAATCAAAATTACGATTTCCTAATAAAAAATTTACCTATTAAAGATTTTTTAAGTAACTTTCGTTCTATTATCGATAGAATATATTCTTATATTCTTGATATTCTTGTTGTGCACATCTAGATATTCTTGTTGTGCACAATCGCTATAAAGTATCGAAATTAAGAAAAAATCCAAATTCGTAAAAACGGAAAATTGTGAATGACGTCACAGTAAGCTACCGATAACGCGAGTCGACCAGTCGCTCGGCCTTATCTATCCGATGATTCATAAGAATCGCAAAAATAAAAATCCTGTAATTTTGGGAAAACTGGATTTTTCGCTTCATCCAGGTGAGGAGGACGAGATATACCTCCATTTAAAAAATCACCGAAATATCTTAATAAATAAATAAGTTATCGATTAGATAACACCAGTATACTAAATCTCTCAGTTAATTTTCAATCCAATAATATTCAGTCAAACAACCCTCACCTGACTCAAGCTAGTAATTTTCAATTAAATACAAAGTTTTAATTCACAACTTCCTCAAAACTGGTGTCAAATGACTGAAGCTGAGCGCTCTGGTATGCTATTTCAATTATTAGCACAAAATCAGACCACTATACAATCACTAGCCCAAGATTATCGCGAGATTCGTACTGAGTTGTCATATTATTCCGTACAGCTTTCCAATCTTGAGAAAAGATATGACTGCTCTTCAAGAAACAACTCAGAAGAAATTAATCAACTTAAGGAATTACGTAGGCGACGGTCGAATACTGCTGAATTGAAAGTTACTGGTATCCCTGTTGATAATACCGTTGCGTTTTCGGATTTAGCAAATAAGTTATTAAACGTTTTGAAATTGTAAGAGTTGTGTATGTGTTTCTGTGTTGAATGTTATAGCGTCGAGTGAAAAAGCGGCTCTTGTTAATGCGACTGATGGTAACGCGTTGATAATAATAGGAAAAAAATTGCTGCATTTACTATTCAGTTTAAGTCTCAATTCATTAGTCAACATATTCTTAAAATTAAGCGCCAATATGGTGCACTGAAGTTCAGTGATTTAGTTCCTGGGGCTCTGACGCTGTCATATCTGTTTTTTAAATGCTCCCCCGTTTCTTAATGAGTTGCGCATTCTTGCCAGAGACGAAGCTACTGAAAAAGGTCATAAGCACGTTTGGACAGTTAATGGATCTATCTATTTAAAGAAAGATGATACGTCTGTACCAATTGTTATTTCTACCGACCATGATTTGAACAATATTGTCTGACGTTTTGATCAGCCACGTTCTCATAGAAATCAGATTATGCGATCGAGTCTTCGGTTTGTTCATGCAAATGTTAACTCAATACGCGATCATTTTACGGATGTTAGAAATCCTTTCTATAATAAAAAAATTGATATTTTTGCATTAAGTGAAACGTGGATTACTCCCGATATCTCTGATCATTGGTTTAATATTGATTTTTTTTCATTTTGCTCGTAATGATAGAAATTTAAAAGCTACTAATAGGAATAAGTTCCGATTGGCACGACGTAGACATAGATTGTATATGCAGGGTGGCGGTGTTTTGATATACGTTAGATCTGGAATTCTTTTCAACGTATTAACTAAATCACAACTCACGCATTTCAACGAGACTGAATTTATCATATTAGAGCTTACTCTTGAAAATGGCCAACGTATTTTAGTAGCGGCTGTTTATAGATGGCCGAAGGGCCTGGTGTTAAATTTGTTTTTTAACTTATTATACAAATACTACCACTTGTATTCTAACGTTATTTTAGTTGGAGATTTAAATTCCGACTTTCTAGGCACAGATTTTTATTCTGAGTCATTAAAAAATCTGATTAATGATTACGGATTCTACAATGTTCCATTTGGGCTACTCATCATGCCACTTCTGTTGGTACTTGGCTTGGTATAACTCTCATTGATTCAGCCCATAAATTTCTTTCTTTTGATAAATTTAAAGTACCATTTATTTGCAATCATGATTATTTAATCATTGATTATAAGCTAAAGCCTTTTCTTTTCAACAAAAGGTCCGTCTGCACGCGTGATTTTCGCAATTTCGATAGCGTTTCATTCAGATATAAATTGAAATCGCAAATTGAACTCTCTTCCTTTTCTACCTATACCTCTAAGGATTCAAATTTGATGTTAGAGCAGTTCAAACGATTTCTTTGAGATTACTAGACGATCAGGCGCCTCTTAGAAATCGCACTATAAAAAAAGCCCTGCCCTTTGGTTTCATACGTCCCTGCGTTTGCGTCGTAAAGAACGTCATAAACTTTATAATAAAGGCAACCGTATGGATAGCGCCCCTCTTATGCATAAATATAAACTATTAAGGAAACAACTTAAGTGCGATATCAGACTAGCTAGCGAGTTTTTCTTTTTGAATAAGCTGCGGGATGCGGATGATATGTCAAAAAAAGGGCCCTATTAAACAAGATGAGTGCTGTCGGAAAAAGATCGAGTTTTCCGCTCGAGAAATTTACAGCTAACGAATTGAATTTGTATTATGTGTCGGTCGTTACTGTCCACCCGTTATGCTCGACCGTTGAGTTAGCTTCCATTCTAGCAACTCCACTTAATCTCAACGAACCTATTTTTGATGTTGAGGATTTTACTTATGTTCAAGTACTTCAAGCTGCCACCGCTGCCCTTTCCACATATAAAGGTCGTAGTTTTGATCGTCTTCAACTGAATTATTTTAAAGACTCTCTTTGTGTTGCTTCTAAATCCATGACTGAAATATACAACACGTCGTTGGCGACTGGTATCTATCCTGATATTTGGAAGAAGGCAATTGATACCGTTAAAAAAGGATTGAATTCTTCGAAAAGAATAATCTTTTATCGACTCTCCAGTCAGGATTTAGGAAGCATTATAATACGCAGTCTGCCCTGATCAAAATTACTGACGATATTCGTGCAGGTATTGATAAGGGTATGGTAACGATACTTCTCTTATTTGCATGTCTGATTTGGTCAAGTTAACATCTGGAATACCGCAACGCTCAAATCCCGGCCCTGTAGCCTTCTTGATTTTAATAAATAGTATTGTAAATTGCCTCGATTATTGTAGTAATTCTTGTTTGTTGTTTGCTGATGATTTTCAGGTTTATCTACAATGTAAACGTAGTATTATTCCCGTGATCATTCGAAAACTAAATATAGACGCTGATAACGTTGCTGCTTGGGCTGCTAGAAATGATCTTGAGCTTCACTATTCAAAAATTGTAGCTATTATTTTTGACTCCGATCAAATGTTAATGCGTATTGACATTTCCACACTTCCTCAAATTGTTATTTGTGGACATCATGTTAAATTTGTAAGTTCGGTAAAAAATCTTGGTCTGACCCAACCCTAACTTCTATCCTAAATTGGAATGCGCATATCTCCCAGATTGTTTCAAGAGTTCAAGGTGACTTGAAGAGATTGCGTTTTCGTGTCCACTTTCTCTCGCATAACATTAAAAAACAGTTAGTTTCTGCCCTCATTTTCCTACATTTTGATTATTTCTGCCTTGCTTTTTGCGATCTCCCTGGGTATCTGAACCTCAAACTTCAACGTCTCCAGAACCATCTCATACGCTTTATTTCTCGCTTACGTAAAGATACTGCGTTGGAACCGTTTGCTAAACGGTTAAATTGGCTTTCCATCTCTAACCGTAGAAAATATTTTATGTTTATTTTCCTATATAATATTTTCACGATCGAAAGATCAAGCTATCTCCTTTCGTTATTTTCCAAACCAAACACTGATTTATGCAGGTCAAATCGTGCGCTTGCAGTTGCTGCTTCGTCTGCGTTCGATCTGCCTACCCCATCAACCACCGCATTTGAAAATTCATTTAGCTATCAGGCTATGAAGTTATGGGATACGCTGCCATGCAATATCAGACTTAAACCATCGATTAACTCATTCAAAAGCGCTGTGTTTGAATACCTATTAAAAATTAAAGAGAACCTAGGTGATGATTAACTTTATTTGCGCTAATTGCTATTTTTTTGCATTAAATATTTTTGCGTTAAATTTTTTTGCGTTAAATTTCTTTGTGTAAAATTTTTTTGCGTTAAATTTTTTTGCGTTGAATTTGATATGGATCTTAAAAGATAAATTTAAATATCTGTTATGATTGATAGATTAAATTCTCTGTTACGACTGATTAATGTTATTATATATTATACTACTTTTTTTACTTGAATTGTTGCATAAATCTTGTATTTTGTTATTGATTTCATACTATTGATATTTTTTATACTCTGCTACTTTATATACTCTACGATGATATATTACTTTTTTTGTTCTTTGATTGTATGGCGATATACGGTCCAAAATCGGACCTTATCGAAAATAAAGAAGTTTAAATCAAATCAAATCAAATCTCTCTCTCTCTCTCTCTCTCTCTCAGGGTCTCAGCATTTCAGGGTCACTGCAGTGGGGCGCCAGACATGACTCCGGGGTCAACGGAGGTCATGTTCTGACGCTCTATAGAGATCCCATAGCTACTTATGCAGAAAATTATTCATACTTCGCAAGAAATTTATTAAAATTTTTATAAAATTTCAATAACTTTAATAATAATGCATACCGTAGATATTCTGCTGAAAATAAGCATAATTTGTAAAAAATTATTTCCGCTTGTTCCTCCGCGCGTTGCCCGATAGCTCTAGGAGTGACTATCAGTCCCCATTGCGCGCAATTCTAACAGTATTTTTCGGTTCAATGTCCCCCAGAATCGACGTAATTTTTCTTAGACACTATCTAGTTTCTTATATTATTGCTAATATAAAAGTATAATGAAACCGTTAGTAGCAAGCAGGAAAAAGAAAATTTGAATTATCATAAGATCTTTGAACATAATAAATAATTTTATATAAAATTATTTATTTTTCACAGGCTCTTCCAAGTGACGAGAAATCTCTTTCTAGGACGCAAAGTATTGTCTTACGGCATCTGTACTTATTACTCGGATATAATCAAGCAGAAAAAAATTTCTATATGTCACCAAATAAGTTAAGGTAATTTAAAATGTTCTTATTTTTATAACATATTAAATAAATTATAAAATGACTTATTTTGTTAATTATTTTATTATAACCTAACTAAGACAGTGTCGGATCAGAGGTTCATATGCAAATTTAGAATATGTTGTTACATGTAGAAATATAAAAAAAGCTGTAATATTAGATCCTTACACTCCAAAAGAATTTAAGTCATCGATATTTTTAGATATATTTTTAACAATCTTAGAGAAAATCCTATTCTTGAAACCGTAACCATTTAATCTTAGCAAAGTCTTAAATATCAGTCCAAAACTAAAAAATAAAAGTAATCAAACTGACTAGGAGAGATCATGGACTCCGGATCACGGATTTTGCTCAAACTTTGAGGTATGTTTTTAGAAGTTAAAATATGAAGAATGCTAGAATATCAGACCCTAACGCTTTAATAAACTTGAGTTATCATCAGGTTTAGCTGTATTTGAAAGAAATACTGAAAAAAATGCTCTGTTTTGTTTGTTTCTTGGTTAAACTAGAAAATCCTTAGATATAATTGTATACAAAAGAAAATGAAACTAGAGATTACAAGTTTTACGTTACTTTTTTTAGAATTAAAAAATATTAAATATATCAAAAGTTATGAAAGTTTAAAGTGAAGCAACGTAAATGCACCAAAGTAAGTATAAAGTTGAAGCCTGTCAATTTATCAATTTTTGTTACTCAAGTTTATCAAAGCGTTAGAATCTAATATTCTATCATGCTTCATATTTTAGCATCTAAAAACATAACTCAATGTTTGAAAGAAATCCGTGATCCGGAGTTCCTGACCTCTCCTAGTGAGTCTTTGTTTGCTTTCTGTAGACTTAACAAATATTAATTTTTTTTAATGTTATGATTTAGAATTTTTTTTCTTAGTAGGCTTAGGGAAAGTGGATAAGCTCCGTATCAAGTGGCCTTACGAAATCGGAATCGCATGAGTACCGCACGAGCGTTTCTTCAGTAGAGCCCGTTCTGGTCCGCTGTATTTGTTACAATACTGCAGCCGATTTTTCAATTATTTTGTTTTCAATTTCCGCCGCTGTTTTTGTTAAAGTGCTACAGTCGATTTTTCACTTATAAAAATGATCTTTTTAATATTTTTATATTTTGCATAAGATTTTAGAAAACTGACTTTGTTTACAATATTTCCTTGTAGACAATGTTTTAGTGCAAATTTTGTTTTTATGCTTTAATGTGTCGGTTTCTATTTTTGCATTATCTAAAAATAAGATTTTTAAAACAACTGGTGTTGGTAGGTAAACACCAACATGGTTAAATAATTGTCTTTGTAATCTATTAATTGTCATCGCACAACTTAAACGAATTGAAATTTATTTTCGGCGCATATTAAATGGAATTTCTCGTTTCGATGGCAATACAAAAATTCTACGTATTAAAACTAATTTTCCCATATTATTTCCATTCATAATTTGTGCTCTAATTGAATAGTTTAGCAATTCCATTACTAATAACCTTGTTGCATTACAATTAAGACCTATATATATATATACTAGGGGGGGTAAAATATATATAAAATAATAAATCTTTTTAATCTTTTTAAGGAGGTAATCCTCCTCGTATATTATTCAATGTTTCTATGGGAAAATTCAGATGTATATTGTCATCTGCCTGGTCTACGCCTTTATATGTT
>JAWWEQ010049882.1:0-12620 GCA_035583055.1 Torymus tubicola
ATAAATAAATTTTAAATGGGCTTTTTGTATTCCTTTTTCTTCACATTTTCTTGAATATTACCAATAACCCTAATTTGGAGTATATGTTTATAAAAGAAAAAAAAATAACTCCAAAACTATGCATTTTACTACTTACAAATATGCTCTTTTCAATAAACTTTTCAGAAAAAATTGATTTGAAAAAAATTATGACTCCAGTTTGAAAATCCAAACTTAAAAATTGATGAAAACATTTACATCAAATCAAATGTGGGGTGGGCGAGCGGAGCGAGTAGGGGCGAAGCCCCCTAGTATATATGTATATACACGCATTATATGTATCGTCTGCCAAGCCACACACGTGTAATACATTCACTGAAAGGGACGAGAGAATTTCCGCCCAACTTTAATGCGAATTCCCTATACGCGAATTTCTTACTAATATGTACGTATTACGTTGGTTTCCGTTTATTAAATATAATTCGCACATATGCGTGTGGTATGTGCTCTAAAAAGCCTCAAACATATTCTATACAACACGAGTCGGTTGCGGAGATTAAAAAAACACTGGTCCGTACAGTATCTCTATTTTTCCGCAAATTCCACATTTCCGCGACAGTTGATGTGACTTTTCATTCTTAAAAAGTAGAATTTCCATTTTCGAAAAACAGAATTATTACTCCACTAATACAGTTGATTTTACTGTTTCATTTTTCCGTAAAAAGACATAATATTATTTCGCATACGGGCAGTGACGATGAACACTGTATATTACTACCACTACTACTGCTACTACGCCATGTTAAACACTACACTCTGTTTTTTCAGTACGAACGAGTGTATATTATATAAACGAAAAACTTTTGCGTGAATTTGTGGCCATGTATATAAAATGTCGGGATCCGGCTTAACTCAAACTCTTTTCTCTCTACTCTTTACACACACACACTCTCTCTCTCGTATACCATATTTTTACATTGTAACGTAAATAATACAGGCTTCTGCAAAAGATGAAAAATGATATACGTATATATGTATACACAAGCATCGCCACCACCGAGTACTCGCGTACGTACGTTACTTGTATACACATATAATATAATATGATAAATGTGCCAAAAAGTGAAGTCGCCAAACAGGCCGCAGCCGCGCTCTTGGAGATTTTTCTTTTTTTACTTTAAACAAGTTACTATGTTATGTTAATTAATTCATCAAATTTCATTCAAATTGTTATTTTATTTGAGTCAATATAAAAGCGTTGAAAATTGCAGTAAATATTACAAAATCTCGGGCGCCCATTACAAATTATATGTAGAGCGATCGACCCTCAGGCTTTTTCTACATTGAACAGATACTTGCCTTCGGAGCGCTCCCGTGCTTCTTGATATACCCGCTGCTCTCGTTACATGCGCTTCTGTGTACATATAAATATATATTTGTCAAATAAAAAATGGGATAGAAGTCTGCTCAAATAAAGAAAATATGAAAAAAAAGGATTTTCATTTACGCAATCCACTTTTAACGCATTATTACAATTCGCGGAAATTCTTTTTTCGCGAAATGTAGCTTATCCGTGCGCCCGATATACGACAATATTTCAATTTTGTAATTTACATAATGTTTGTGCGATGGTATAGCGGCTGTATTCTTCTCTTCTATATATATCTTTATCTTGCGAGTCTACTAACATACCGTGTGATTTTGTTTCCGGGATGAAGGAAATTCAATTTACCACTGACGTTCTTATCCTCCTGCTCATGCTTGTTTTCCATCGTATTACATATCATCCCCTACTTCAAATAAAGAATCTCTCCGCCATACTCCTTTCACCATATTACTTTCACAACTATACCAAATTCAAACTCTCTTTATTTCCATCTCTCCAATCTCTCCCGTCGAAATTAATATCACCTTCACGTAAATATACACACACACACACACACACACATCCTATACAGGTTACTTACCTTCTTAATCAAATCATCTATTGGCCCTGGCACAATACACCCAAGCCTATATATATATACGTATTAATGGAAATAGCCAAGGGTGAATTGCAACTTCGTCTTGTGTATATATACCAGCATTATATGAAGTGCACTCGAAGAAAGGTTTACTCGAGAGTGCTATAGGGGGTCGATTTGGTTTGACCAATATTGCGGCAATGTCGGCAGATCTCCCGCGGGCTACAGTTCGATGTGTTGTTTCCAAGTTCTAGGCGTCGGTTACAGTTTGCTGGATACTGCCGCGCCGCGGTGACTATATAGCTGTTGATTGACGCTTAGCACAAATTGTATAGAGGGGAAGGTTATAATGGGCAACAGTGATGGTAGCGGTCGGTCGGTCAGTTGATGTTGCGGGTAAACGGTATTGTACATGAAATATTTCCGGACAATTTGCAATTGTATTGCCGGTGGATTGTCAGGGACGTGTGTTTTAGTGATAAGATTGGTATTGGATTATTTGTGGTGTAGTGTATAGGGAGTTTTGATATAATGTAAGATAAATGGTTACAATGTGCTACTGGTGATATAGAACTGGCAAATGTGTATATATATGATTTTGAATATCGATTGGTTTTATTAGAATCGTGGGATGCATGAGTATTTGAAAGATACTTAAATTAGAAATAGACTGTTAAATAGAATATTTAACGGTGTCTTTAAAATATTCAAACAGTAATGGTACTGATAATCTTTTCTCGTGACATAAGCGTACGAAAAAGAAAAAAGATAATTCTACTATTTTTACGGTTGATTTCAGAAGAGAAAAAAAAATTTATTATTTTTATAAAATCTTTTTTTTGTTAGGATACAATTAGCATTGCAATATATTGAAAAAATTATAAAACAAATAGAGCAATAATTCTTTTTTCTCAATCAGCGTTTAATTTTTAAAACGTAGTAGAAACTATATTTTACATATGTAATGTTTTTTCCACTATAAACAAGATATATTTTTATTGACTTATTTTATAATGCTCTAATAACTTTTTTCCTATATCAGTTCATCTAAGTGATGTATCATCACTTAGATGAACTGATCATCCAAACGTTATATAAGATCATCATCCAAAACGTTATAAAATTGAAAATTATAACTTCAATAACATAAATACATGTTTTAGGTTATCATTAAGAAATCACATAAAATTAAAACAATTATACATTATACTTAACTACAGAGCTCAAATCATATATTTTTACATATTTTCATACATTGTTACGTGAAATATTTTTTATCTATAGAGTCTGGTCTCTCTTTCTCTCAAAGTGGCCATTACAACTTCAAGCGGGCTGATCATACACATATACACTGACACGATGTCGATTGCCTTTAACGATTCAGCTTAATAGAATCTGTTTATGCGAAGATTATACAGTTAACTATTACACGAACTTCTCGTTACAACGTAATATCGAAATGCTATCTTACTAGTTCGGTCTTTCATTAACGTTGAACAGAGAGAAACGTGCGATTACTACTTGGATGCAATTCCCGCATAAACGAACTGTTTAAGTGATTAACATTTTCCTATAAACCACATCCCATCTCTCTCTCTCTCTCTCTCTCTCTTCATTCCTATACACAGCCACGTACAAAACGTTCACACCAATATCCAAACTTTGCTCTCATCATCGTTACATCATGCCACGAACCACTGCGCACCGCTAATTGTAACTGAAAGCTTTGCTATATAGTATAGACTTACTCAGCTTCACTGCACTATAAGATATAACTCACTCACTCGAATAAAGCAATAACTTAGAGCTTTAGCTATACTTACAGTACAATCACTCGTACAGCGGCCGACAATTATAAAATAAAGGAGATCCCATTAGACGTGATTCCAGCATAATAATGGTTTCCCCGTAGGTGTGCCTTATGCCCCCCCCCCCCCCCGCGTTATTAATACCAGTCGAACTTTGAAATTTCGTCACGTTAGAACTTACGTGTGTGTAGTGTCCAGCTTGAGATCGATTACATACTCTCCTTCTAATTCTAACTCTCCCTCTCGTTCTTTCGACTGTGCTATTCGTTATAGAGAGAGAGAGAGGCACTGTAACGTAGTGCAATCGGGTCCGGCCCGTATATATATATATATCTACGTGCAATAGCTGGCCACCCCGTGTACGAGCATATCGTCGATATGACGGATATGTATACCTGTACCAAATGCGGAGCCTGCTGCTATACTCGTATGCGCACGCGAAGCGTCGACCTACCAAGCTGTGCTGAACACACCGGAGCAGAGAGAGAGAGAGAGAGAGGAACCCTATAGCCTATCGTTTGTTAATTAAGCGGCTTAATTAATAATTCAATAACCGGGCATCGTCGCCGAGCGGCCGTGACGACGGTTTCCTAGCTAGCCGTCCCTAGCTAGCTACCCCCTTTCATATGAGCCAACTATATACACATATATATACACACACACACACACACCTTTGGCCTCCGGCATCCATACGGACGCATATAAAGCAGCCTGTGTGTGCACGCATACGGCCGTGCACGTGCAGGTTCTCTACCGAAGGCTATATTATACGTATACGCGTATAGCTGCGTATTTATGTATATATCGCTTGAACTCGCCGTGAGTCGAGGCTGGTTGCGTTGTTATATATATCTACGTATATATAATACGTGCGCCGGTCGCAATTCAGTCGCGATCTCTCTGAAGGGGCCACTTTATGTAAGGCCTCTTTTCCGAATTAAAAGTCCTTCGCGAGGGTCTTGAGAATATTATGTGTGTGTAGGTTGGTGTGTGTATGTGTAAGAGAGAGAGAAAGGAAATGATTTATGTATTAGTGTAAATAAGACTTTATATAAGGAGGGAGAGAAGCACGTGGCGATTATTTATAGGGAGAGATGGGGTGGAATGAGACAAAGTTCGCGTGCACGCGGTTTCTTTGTATAGGGGATCTCGAGGGAGGATGAGGTATTCATGCGGGATGCGGAAAATTGGAAAGATCGTACGCGGTTGGTGGTGCTGGTGGTGGGAAATTAATTGGTCGATTAATCGACGTTGGTGGAGATGGTCTTAGAATGGACTACGAATATATATGTATCTGTATGAAATAGTTTATAAATGTGATGGATACTTAAGCAAGGATATGGCGTATAAATATATATATAAAATTTTTAATTACGAAGAAGTCAAAAAGAATATGATTTCATTATTTTACGTTATATGATTATTTTTACTTTATCATTTATATTTCAGTTTTAAAACTTTTCAACCATTTCTCTTTATTTCGATATATCATAAAAGTTTGCAAAGCCGTCCAAAGAAGCTTATACCTTGAATTTATATAAATAAGATAAACCGAAGTATACGTTAACTTTTAATCCATTCTTTATTAAAAAGGCCAAAAAATAAAGAAATAAAAACAAGAATAAATAAAATACATGTTCATAGTCTAGATGCGAATAAAAAACTACTGTTATGCATTAAAATATTTAGAAAAAGCAACGTGTGTGATAGAAACATCACCGTACCGTGGAAAATATTACAGTAAAATTGACTCAACGTGCTTATATACCGACCGGCGGAATTTTAAAACATCGCTTATGTGCGTAAGTAAGCCAGTGAATCGCGAAGGCGTTATATCCCCCCAAAGTCACCGATATATACAGAGCTGAGAACACATACATCATTAGTCGGTTGGAAAAAAATTGATACAGTCGTGTGTTAAAACGTCTTACACCTACTACTGGGTATATAAATGGCAAATATATACATGAACGAACTCACGACTGATATATGGCTATTAAATTGCCGCTTATTCCAGTCGATTTAGAGACGACGCTTGGCTTTCAATCATTATAGGTGCGATAGGTTAACGGGTTTTTCGATGGTCTATCATTTGTTAATTGAATTGCGAGCTGAGAAAATACATGGATGTAATTCGGATATAACAAACAATGGCTATTTACGATGATCTATAATTCATGGTTCACGGAATTCTCATATTCATTTAATATCAATCAGTGATTCAACGTTAATCAAATGAATATACCAATAAAACTTTTTAACGAACAATGTAAATGCAGGTGGTCATATAATGGATTGAATTAATGAAACGGTATACATTAAAAATCGCGTGTGCGGATACATATTGTAACTCTCAAACATATACTCCTTAAAGGATTAAGAAATCTTCAAAAATAATAAAAAGAAAAAATCAATTTCACTAAACCATCGTCCACGAAAACCGTGATTTCCTATAGTCGAAATCTCCCTCCAAAACTTTAATACCGCTAGAATATACAAAACGCCTAAGCCTATCAGTTAACGATACCGCAGATTAAATAATGCACGCGCACATCATAAATAAATTCAAAATCGATAATCCACCCAACCGACAGTTATTAATAGCCATATACACACACACACTACTGGCACGAGTTACGCGCAGCTTTTGGTCTATCGAAAGAACGCTCGCATACGAGATCGTTTCATAAATAGTCAAAAAAGTAAAGGATTCAAACTCTCACTCGCCTGTTCTCTCTCTTTCTGTCTCTCTGGTCTACCATATCCATTAAATATTAAATTCAATCAAAATACCAAATCCGCGCGCGCTACAGCAGTATAGCAGTCATATTAGTAACCTAGGAGCCACAACTTTTACTCGAATTAACGCGCAATCGCGACAGAGACTGAGTGCGCGTGTGTGGCTTCCAAAACAGAGCAACGGCAAAGTCATGTGTGTGTGTGTATATATATGCATGTGGTTGTAACTTTTTCTTTTCTTTTCCCCCCTCCTTCACGTGTATCTAATCTCCCGAGGGAAATTATATACAACCCTCCCGCGTGTACGTCACTGGTCTTCGCATACTGATATAAACTGTCGTGTGTGACACCCACATATATGCACACTGGTTGACTTTTGGCCCACGTGATTGTGTCGCTGAACTGCGGAACGAGAAGGGTCGAAGAGTGAGTGTAGGCGTAGGTACGTGTGTGTGTATATGTATATATACACATATAAATGTAAAAAAAGGGACTCAGGCAAACGAGCAGGCAAGAACTGAATAAAATATTCGCTCGGTTAGAAGTCATGGCTATTCAGAAGCCGTCGCTCAGCGACGCCTTGAAAAATTAATCGCTCTGGAGAGAAAGGAAGAGAGAGGAAAGAGCCGTAAATTGTATAACAAACGCGGGGCGCATCGTTTCACCGCATTAAAATTAATGACAAGATCGGCCGACGAAAGGTCTCTCTCTCTCTCTCTCTCTCTCTTAGTCTCCGCAGTAAGAAGAGAGATATAGAGAGAAGGGCAAAAGCGAGCAATAATGCAAACAGACACGCAATAATCCGAGAATCCCTCGTTAGCAGCTTCTCTGCTGCTACTGCTGCTGCTGTCTCACTCGACAAGTTTGAGCTATCTGTGTGTAGGTATACTCTGTCATCAATTACTCTCTCTCTCTCTTTCTCTCTGTCGCGATCGCGATCGCTAGCGCTTATTACCGGCAATATTCCAAAAGCTAGGCGTATCTGTATCTATCCTACATCTATATATCTATATACGAGTATATACAAATATCTATATATAGCTTCTCGCGAGCAAACGCGGCTTATACACCCTATCCGTTATTTATTTTGCCTTTTTTGCGCACCGTCGCACTCCCTCGCTTTCTCTCTCTCTCTCTCTTTTACAAATGAATAATACATTTTTCGATTCGACGCTCTTCCACTCCACACACACGTGTGTGTATATATACATATATACACAGGCGCAAGCGGTTTATATTCCCTCTCCCTCTCTCTCTCTCTCTCTCTCTCTCTCTCTCTCTCTCTCTCTCTCTCTCTTTCACTCGTATAGGAATATCGGTTACTCGCTATTTGTTTCTCCCTTCAATAATACCAAGTGAGAGAGTATTGCGCGTGCTATACCACCGTTGCTGTATATATACCAGTGCGCCTCGGAAATAGTTGTAAATGTTCGACGCGAGAGTTTTATCGCGTGTACATATCGGCACACAAGCGATGCGAGATGCATACTTTATGGCACGTATATATATCGCGCGACTCGTGCCAACGAAAGATTTAGGCTATATACCAGTATAGAGAAACAGAGAAATGCCAATTCTTTTTTTCCCCTCTCTCATTTTTTTTGCTATAACGTACAAGAGGGTTTACGTAAGTTTCATTGGGCATGTGGTACAATTGGGTCGCATTGCGCAGACAGTGTGAAGTGTTATACCGGTGTGAGCGTATATAGTGCACAGTGATGCGACGCGCGATGCTTTGGCACGAGGTGAGTCTCGAGGCGCCGCTATATAGTGAAGAAGAAGAAGTAGTAGTAGTATGAGGATACGAAAAAAGAGAGAAGAAGAGAAGTGAGCAGAGAGGAGGGGTGAACGAGTCTACCTTTTTTTTGCTCTATATAGAGGTTAATTGTTTTTCGGCAACTTACCAAAGTATAAATTTTCCAGTGGCGGAATCTTATATAATCGAAAATAATGTGTATAATATATCTTTTGTATTTTTTAGTTTGTTTTTAAATACCTCGTGGTTTAAGTGTTGGAATAAACATCGACCTTATAAAAGTTGCGGTCGAAATGATTTGTTTCGACGTGGTGATCTGGGTAAATCAACATATATATATGTGCATGTATATATGTAGAGGGAGAGTGAGACTGTTATCACGCGGAAAATGTAGCGCGTGATTTTAACGACGTCCGTGTGATATAAATTAAGTTATTTGGGTTAAAGTGACACTTAAAACTGGCGGTTTAATGAGGAAATTTGATTTTAAGTGCTTATCATTTCGAAATGTTTGATGCGACATAGTGCGCCGAGCACGTTCTGTCTTTAACGAAAGATAAACTTTATTAAGGTGGAATGGACAGGGGTGTTAATTATGTTAAGTAGGGGAAATTGAATGAGGGAAGGTAAATTTATAGCTGAGCGGATAATGAGATTCTTTAATTTATCATTAGGTTTCACAGTATCATTATTAAGTTTGTAAAATGTAGGTTGTAGAAACCATTTGGCTCATGGCGCTAAACAAACTTTGTAGAAAAGAGTAGATATTTCGAGGTACAGTGAATAACGCTTCCTTGGGTACAATTAATTCAAATAGTCGGACAAAAACGTTTTGTAAATGGTTGAATTTTCAACGTCCAATTTTCATTTCACTAATAAAGTATCTTTAAAGAATTGAATCTAAAAACTCAGAGCTTGAAAAATGGAAACATTATAATGCTACCAATAGTCATGACATTCAATTTGGAAATGTAACAAATGAAAGAGGGTTTCAAAGAATTATTCATCTCACATAAAAATGTAATTTATATTGTTCAAGACATGTTAAAAATATGACATCTGACGTATATTGCAAACTTTTATACTATTACATCAACCAATTTACCGTTATATTTTTAGACCTCTCCTTTCATCTTCTTTTCCAGTTTCCCTTACGTTTTTCAACATAAATTTCAAAAATTTTTATTTAAAATAAGATGATTTTCATATTAACTTGTAGCCTCATTTTGAACCTTAAAGTGGCAAAAAAAAATCGCAGGAAATACAAAATAAATTTTAATAATTTATTCTTATTAAAAAATAATATAATCTAAAAGGAATCACAAACGCTGTACTATATCTTTATACATATAACATCACACATCACTCATCGCAATAACAAATTTTCTATAAACATTCCTATATATCCCATTATAATTCTACCCAACAAAATATACACGACGACAACAGCCACGGCGATATCAAAGCCACCGGTTAGTCAATGAATGGAGCGCCCGTACATATAGTATAAGAGAAGTCAAAGGAGAGCGCCACGGACGCGATGACGCGGGGAAATCTGATGACGACGGTAAGACGAGGGACGAGACTTTCCCTCCGGATGCGTTACATTAAATATATATATAAACGTTGCGATAAGAGAGAGAGAGAACGAGCTTCCGGACGCGCTAACACGTCGCAATTTACGGGATTTTACGAGCGATGTGGTGATATGACGCGGCAAAGTATATTGGAGGTTTGGGGCTTTGATGTTTGATTTCACGTTAATATTTTTTTATACTTTTACTGCATTATTTTATCAAGTTGCAAAAATTATTTCTACACACGAGAGAAGACAGTATCTTACGTTCTTATAATAAGTAACTACGAAGCGTTCAGTAAATTGGATGATTTTATACAACCACTTGTTGTACCACTTGTCTACGCTACATGATATATAAACTTCGGAAGGTAAAACCTGCAAATAGTAGAAGTGGTTCATTATTCTTAATTATTTATAGATATAACTAACGATCCACTTACACTCTATAATCTCATTATAATTTAACCATAATCTCGATAAAACAATTATTATTTTACCACTATAGTCAAAAACATGGTCGCTTCAGGTGGTTCATGCGATTCAGAATAAATAATTTCAAGTCTTGCTCTTTTCATTTCCACAATGAAAATATGGGGTAAGCGCCCAAAATTTCAAGAAATAAATGTTTGAAAAAGATATGTTCTTGTACACAGTCTTATGGGATCAACCTTAAAAACACTTGTCATATCTGTATAAAAGTATTGATTTCTAAAAAAAAATAGGTGATTATAGATTACTTCGCGAGAATTACGATAGTGCTAAAAAAATGTTAGGTAAGCGATTAAAATAAGAAGAAATTTAATACTAAAGTATGCAAATTGCAGTCAGACGATTTTAGTAATACCTTCTGCGCATGCGTGATAGAAGCCATGTGACTAATGTGGCTCAAAACAAGCCGTCACCCGTCGGTCAAACAGTTGCTTACGGTGTTGCCACATTTAGTTCTTTGATAGCGTAATAAGGAAGTGGGGTTTGTGGGGCGACACATAAAATATTACATTTTTTAATTAAAGTCAAATTATAACTTTTTTATTACTTCGACGTTTATAAGTCATTCTCAATGTTTTTCATGCAAATTGAGTTGCTAAAATTACAAATATAATCAAGGCACCCACGGGGCCCCCACTTGATACGACACCACGCGCATGAGCCACCTTAATCACTTATCCCTCCTCTCTCTTCTACATCAACCGATCGCGCCAACCTATTTTTCCCACCCACAACGGCGCATACCATCGTCCAAGTTTGTTTATCAATGGATCGCGCACATCTTCACTCTACACCCACGCGCGCTCAGGACAATAGTCGATTTCCCGGCGAAGGCCGCGCGCCGGAGGCGGAGGGTTGTGTCGTGTCGTCGCTTCTCCACACACATATATATATATATATATATATATATATGTCGTGAGGTCTCCTGCATTCGCGCGGGGTCATGCTTTCACCACGCAGAGTATATAGGAGGAGGCGACCGCAGCGTCGATTCGATCGGTGCAAATATTCGCTCTCACCTTTTCTGCGTGCTTTCCGTATTTTTGGCGTTTATTATACCTATACGTGCACGTGGAGGATGAATGCGCGCGAGCGTAGCGATATGGGTTCGTTTGCGAGGTGATTGCAATTGACAGAGACGTTGGGGTATATTGAAAGTGCGAGATTAAGTCTAGCGTGGATGTAGTTGGATTCATGTATCGATTTTGTATGTTGTTTGGATTTGTGAAGTGAGAGTTGAGCTTTTAATGCGTTTTTATAGTGTTAGTTAAAAGAGTATCTATAGTAATATTATATTGCAATTGTATAATAAATTATACATTGAAAATAAATTTGATAAATAGTATAATTGAAATGTTATAGCGAGGGAATAAATTTTTTATTTTCTATCATAAATTAACAATAATTGTACAGATTTCATCTTTTAGAGATAATTTAATGTTTATCTAAAAACTTTTACTTTTTTTTTTTAGTATGAGCTAAATATAAAGCTCACACTGTCAAACCGAACTCTAAAGTATAAACGTTCGCAAGCCTGAATAAGAGCGGACACGATTGACTGACTAACAGTATACTTCCCTTGCAATTAATATCGAATCAATAACCCTCGTCTCCGCGTCGGAATCATTAACCCGCTATAGAGATGATATCACACTTAACTACGACACGACATCCTCGCAGAGAAAGCTAAAGATGCGCCATACATAAATACCCGAGCGTACTGAAATCGACATACAATGCCGATCGCCGGGGGCAGCATCGGCCCATTTCCTCCCGCCTATCTATATACACGTCTATCCACATACATATACATAGCGCTTCTGTACACCGCGAGCTCTTGACCTTCTTCCGATTACTCCTACATACATGTAAAGCGACATTGAACTCTCGCCCGACAATGGAAGATCGATGGCCAATCGGGTTAACGTGCTCCACAAGAGTATATATATATATAGAAGTCGCGCGACTGTCATTAGACGGATTGACGCTATATATACATGTGCGCGCGGCACGAGAGTGTGATACGCTCAAGTGGACGATTATATTGTTCGACGTTGAAATTTAGGTTCCACGCGTAGAGAGGAAGATCCACGCTGTCATGATGATCAGGCGAGAGAAGGACCTGTATAGTAGCTCTGGTTCTTTCGGCTATTATTGTCCTGTGGGTGACAGACTCGAAGAAAGTGTATTTCGGAGGAGGAAAAAAATTATTGTGGAATGCAGTCGACGTGTACGTATAGCGAAAGCGAGCCGCACAAAAGTATTTTAACCGTTAGCGAAAGCGCGTATATGTATACAGACATATA
>JAWWEQ010049883.1:0-12617 GCA_035583055.1 Torymus tubicola
TACGTAACCGCCACTCGGCTTTTCGTGCTGCCGCTCCCCGGCAAGAGGAGCAGCTCCTCAATACTTCTTTCAGTGTATGGGCTGAGGTAGAAAAGCTTGGCCACATCGGCTGTAGGAGGATAAACCAAAGTACATACAATTATGAATGTGAGTTACAGATTCCTTGGAGTCAAATTTTATACAAATATTATGGCATAAATGTAGTGTCATGTCAACAAAATTCGAAGTTGAACGAAAATTACAAGGCAAATAGTGAGCGCGAAGCATTATTATGCAACATAATTCAATAAATTTGCAATATCTCAGGTCCTAATAAACTTTTTTAATTTTGCAAAAAGGTGCGGATTTCTTAGTAGAAATACAACAAATCTACGGGTTATAATATTATTTTAGTTTATTGTTTCGTTTCTACAGCATTTTAAACAATTCAATTGTTAATAACTTTTGTAAACAACAAAAGTTGACTGGACCTCAACGGATACGAAAACCCCCCTGGCTCCCAGACTATTATTTTTTATCATCACGAGCGCAATTAGTACCTCAATTAAACATTTTTTATGAAAACACAGAACGAACGTTTGTGGTTCAAGAGCGTTAAGTATAACTTTTACCTTAGAAACTTTTTTATTACTATCCGTATATATTAAGTGGAGCTGCCAATTGGATTCGGATTTTTGAGTAATTTAGAGATTCGGTTATTAAAATACGGATAGATCCGAATCTCAGATTCATAGGATCCGGGTACTCGGAAGGATCTGAACCTAACGGATCTTGTAACATGATTTCTACGGATAAAAGATCCGGATCTTCCGGATTTAAGATTCTCATCCCACGGATCTAAGACCCATATATTTATAAACATCGCGTTTTCTCACAGAATTGTTGAAAAATATCATAAATTTCTGATAGTGCTATTTTTAATGAAATAACTTCACATATCCACTAAATCTCAATAACTTACATTTCCCAAATTAATTTTTTATTCGATTTTCAATAATTTCAATAATCATATAACACTCTTTATACTTATTTATTTTTATATTACTATAATAAAATACGAATGAGCGCTTATTATCTTTGCCTAGTTATAATGAATGAAGTGTAAAAGTTATTAATTCAATTCTGTAATTATTTAAAAAACATTCTAATAATGTTTCAAATAAAAAAAACCACTACAAATTCTTTGGCACTTAACTTCATCAAAATAATTTTTCGATTCCTTTTAATCAATTGAAATTCTAAGAATAAATGTTAATGTTTCAAAAAAAAAAAAATGGTAACAAATTTCAATAATAAAACTTTTTTTCTTTTTTTTCAAACAAAGATATTAATATCTATTGCAATTTCAGTTAGACAATGAAATTGCGATAAATATTAATATCTTTGTTTATATAGTGTGGGAAGAAAATGTCCTTTTTTCAAAAAATATTTTTTTTCTCTTATCAAATAAAGATAATCACTTGAAATTTTAGGCGAATATTGCCACTAACCAGTGCAATAAATGGTTAAAATTTCAAGTCGACAAATTAACAGTTCTCTTCTTCAGTAGTAATGAATCTATTTTTTTTTGGGCAACGAATTCGGTTCGAAGATATAAAAAAGCTGTCTGTGCCAAATTTCAAGACGATTGGATAATTTTTGCAATTGTTATCGTACGACAACGAAAGACGAACATTTTTTCTAAAATAATTTTTTTCTCTGAAACAAATGAGGATAATCACTTGAAATTTTAGTCGAATATTGCCTCAGACAAGTTTAATAAGTGGTTAAAATTTCAAGTCAATAAATTAAAAATTTATTGAGAAAAAAAAAAAGAAGTTTAAACCATATTTTCTTTAATAACAAATGACAGACTAAAGATAATTAAACATTATCAACTTTAAAAAAAAGAAATTGTAGGTAATCTGACGACCTTTAAATAAAAATTGATTAAATTAAGTAATATCTACCGTAATATATTTAAAAATGAAAAAAAAAACGAAAAATTCAAAATCGTTTTTTGGTTATAAAACAAAAGAAAAACGAAAAAATGAAAAAATAGGTTATGTTATCTCTATTCTCCTTCGAAACGAAGAGAATAAGCTTTACCCGATGTGAATCGGTCAATTTGTTCAAAAGTTATAGCCGGTACACATACACACACACACACATACAGACACGAAATTTTTTTTTCTCAAAAACGACGGATTTTTGTGCCAAAAGTCTTAAAACATGTTTTTAAACATTTTTTGTTTGAAAAATTTTTTTTCACCATTACAAAACTTCCTCTTTGAGGAAGCAAAAACATTTGAATAAATGTAAGGAACCAAGGTACGATCTCTAATTGAGTACTTTCGTTTATGTTATAACGCAAGTATATACGAACTTCTGAAACAATAACTATACTTTAGTAATCACGTGTATTTCTTAGCCGAATCTTATTTAGAATAGAGGAAGTCATAGACCGGGAATAAATGTACAGAGTGAAATTTGAACCCGGGTACAACCGGGGTTGTGTTTTTTTATGTTGTTGCGGTATCCAAATATTGGACTTCAAGGGCTCAAGATGCATACTTGACAGTATCCGCTCACTATTTGGATGAAAATTGGAAGACAAGATCAGTTTACTTAGCTACACAGGAATCTCATAAGAATAACAGATTAAAACTAGACTTTATGAGAAATTTATATTCCAAAGCTAGTATGGTGGTTAGACATTTCAAACTTTCCAACATCGCGCGCTATGCTTTATCTTGATCATGAGGTACCCGCAACAAAGTTAATAACACAGTACCGCAAAAAGAAATCAGGGCGGAGCATTTCTTAGCTCAATGGTTCTTTATATTTTCGGAGTCGCTGATCACGATACCGGTATCCGTGTGACCCCAGCACATCTAGGTCAACGTTAAATGAAGGTCAAACCACTATAACCGATTGATATTATTTTTTCGAGTCCAAAGAATGGAAAATTTTACTTTCAGGTACGCTTTTACTTTTTCGTCATAGTGACCTCTAGAGGACACAAAAATCATATTGATCCGACTCTTCTATCCGTAGGATTCGGATCTAGGATACTACGAATCGAAAGTTCGAATCTATTCATGCTATAATGGCATGGGGTGATGCCTATCCTAATAAACTTCAGTTATTACAGACAGTACAAAATAGAATTGTAAAACTAATAAACGAGAATACCTTCCAAACAACTATATCACTAAATCTAAATCAACTTTATGCATATGAAAGCCTGCGACACAACTATGATAACATAAAAGAACTATTTGCTAATTCAACTTCAAGAAATTTTCAGAAATGAAATTGATATACAGAATCCTGATTTTTACGAAAGTATAATTTTAACTCTAAAAAATATTGATGTCATTAAGTTAAATGAACAAATATTATCTAAAATAAGTAGATCAGTAACAGAGTATATCAGTACAGATTCTGCAAACGATACATATCATGAGAAGTTAGATACAATATTACCAATAGAATTTTTAAATACACTTACATCCAATGGTTTACCTTCACACACATTGCAATTAAAAGTAGGAGCTGTAGTAATGTTATTGAGGAATTTAAATTTAAATGAAGGATTATGCAATGGTACGAGATTAATTATTAAATATTTGAATAAATATTCTATCATGGCAGATATTATTGGTGGTAGTAAGGCTGGCTCTCCTGTTATATTACCTCGAATAACGTTATTTCCTTCACTTGAAGAAATACCTTTTCATATGCCGATACGACATTTTTCAGTTAGACTCGCTCATGCAATGACAATTAATAAATCACAAGGACAATCTTTTAAAAAAGTAGGTATATATTTACCTTCATCAGTATTTAGTCACGGGCAATTATATGTTGCTTGTTCAAGAGTAAGAAACAAAAAGAATTTGAAGATTTTATTAACAAAAAATTCTATTTTCAAACCGGAGATTAAACATGTAAAATAAATGTGTAAAATATGCAAATAAATAATATATGGAATGAAGGCAGCAATATATGGAAAACAATTATAAACATTCACGTCACTAACACACACAGTTATAATGCGGGCTTTGTACATGAAATATGTATTGTTAAATTAAAGAAAGTTACGATTGTCGTTGACATTATTTATTTTATTTTATTTATTTTATTATTTCATACATTCAAACTACAAATGACAGTTTCAACCCTGTAAAACGCAGAGAGTAAGTGAGCGCATGTGCGTGGGCGTAAGTACATATGTATAGCCAGAAGTTCGAAATTGTAGGGGGGGAGGTAAAGTTTGGAAGTTAACATTTAGTCGGCAAAATAGTTATTTTCGTAACAAGTGCGTAAAATACGATCGCTACGAGTGTGAAAATCGTACGCACGTGTTGCGAACCTAATTTTTTTACATAGTACATATGTGTAAAATTCGATTTTACACATTTTGTTTTATTTTACGCAAACTATCTGTAAAATTGCATTTTATACACCAAAAATGATGTGTAAAATCATTTTACACATACTATGTCAAAAAATCACTTTATATCCATTCATATCCATACCCATCAATATCCGTCTCCATATCCATCCATATTTATATCCATATCCATCCAAATCCATATCCATATCCACATCCACAATGATTTATTGAAAGTTACGTATTGGTAGGGAAGTTGTGAAAAAAATTTGGTTGTGAAAAAAAAAAGTCGAATTTTTATCTGCTTAATATAATAAAAGAATATATGTGCAATAGCCCATATCTGCTAATTTACCATATAATTCATTACTATCCTCAATATGGTTATTCACTTCTAATTGAGGCATCGATGGAAAATTCGCAATATCATGATTTTCAGCTATCAACGTTGCACAAATAATGGAATAAGCTAAATTTTAAGCTCTAGTATGATCTCGATACAATCTGAGAAAGTCTTCCGATAATGCATCTTTGAAAGGGTACCTCCCGTTAAGTAAGTCGAAATGCCCCGCTCCGGGGATCGATAAACTAAGTTTACTACTAAGCCTTTCTACATGTAAAAAGAAGAACCCGGTCTTCCTAGACCCCTCCTGAGCCTGTATAAGTAAAAAAAACGGCTTTTTTCGTAAATATTTTTTTTCTCCGCGTGTATCGGCTTTCAGGATCTGAAAAAATACTGAATATTTTCTAAATTTTTTTAAGGAGGATAGGCTCAATATTATGATTTGAAAAAATTCAGGTATGTTTTTCTTCTTATAAAGTATAAGTGTGAATTTTTTCAGATCCCGAAAGCCGATACACGCGGAGAAAAAAAATATTTACGAAAAAAACCATTTTTTTTACTTATACAGGCTCAGGAGGGGTCTAGGAAAACCGGGTTTGCGGCAAACTTCTCCTTTTTACATGTAGAAAGGCTTCGTAAACTTAGTTTACCGATCCCCGGAGGGGGTCATTTCGACTTACTTAACAGGGGGTACCTTTTTCCCAAAGTTCCTCGGGATGCACAGGTTGACAATGAATCAGAATACGAACAAATAATAAACTTAAACTAACTGGCATCATCCAACTTACAGCTTCCTGCATAGCTCGACTCCCTTCGTCATCATAAACTATAAGACCGAATGTTAAGCAAGCTTCCGAAAACGTCATATACTGAACATCATTTACATTTTATAATTCATCAAAAATTTTTGCGGCCCTACAATTTAATAAAAGTAATCTTAATCGAAATAACTCTACCAGACTTGGACTTACGGAATACATACGTTCAATACTATTATAATGAGACTTCCGTTTTGACCATCTATAAAATTTATGACCATTATCATTATGATGTTTAAGGCGGTCTTATAAATTGAGAAAAAAATCAATATTTTTTTATTCGATTTTTCGATTCTATACATTATTCTCAAATTGTAAAAAAAGTTTGAGAGACATTTAAAAAATTCCCAAAGATACAAGCAAAAATGTGAATAAACTTCTATAAAAACATGTCACCAGATTTGACTGACTTGGGTTTTATCACGTTAATATAAGTTATATAAAGAACTAATTTACAGCCGGTTTTAAACTTAAAGAAAAAAAGTAATAATTGAAATGTTAATTTTAAATTTATAAAAATAATTTTTTAATTAATTAATTTTTTAATTGAGATTTTAGCGAAAAAAGGTTGCAAAAAAGCATTCCTGCTACACGTTAAATTGAGATAATACGTTAATTAATTTAATGTTTATATACTTCATACATGAAAATATAATCTTAACACACACACAAATTTTAAACACAACTCGTGAACTCAAATTGCGCGCTCAGCTGGTAAGAAAGTATTGAGAGACCCCACTTCGGCCTTCAAGGCGCTATTTACCATGCGCCATGATCGCTGCTTGAGAACTGAGAAGTCAACTGTCAGTGTTGCCAGTGCGTTTAAGGTTATATTTATTGCAGATTCAGAAAAAAGACATTCACTTAAGTAAAGTCACACGTTGTCTGAGCCTCACTTAAATTTCCTGGATATATTAGATAAGTAGAAATTTTCCAAATAAATATTATATTACGTGAAAGAATAGATACTATCTGAAGATTTGTTTTCCAGATTTACAGCAGTAATAGTTGCTAGATGACACCCAAACAATTATTCAATAAGGCTCATCATGGGATTTGAAAATCATTCCAGTGATAAAGAGCTGTAGCTATATAGCTCTCTGTGTCAAGCTGCGTTAGCTCTTGCGTGGTAAGTTTACATATATTCATTACTTTTTTCTCAGTTAAGCGTTCTTTCATAAATAAAAAGCATTATTGATTTTTTTTTATTATCTAAAACAATGTTTCATATATCCTGTACATTAGATTTTTAATTCCTATTTCTTTCTTAGTTTTCTTTTATAATATTGAAATAGATTTTTTTATTACTATTTCAGCTGTATATTATTATGTTTTTTGTGACTTTTCAATATTTTTTATCATAGCAACATGCCTAGTTATTCTGTCAACTGATTTAAAATAATTTATACTTTACAGATATTAAACCAACTGAACATGTCTCAGTTTATGATTGAAAATGACTACTGCCTACACTTTTTGACAGCTTGAGGATCCGTACGTGCTAATACAAAATAATGGTAAGTCATATCTTTTCTTGTAAATTTGTACAGTTTACTTCATAATATTGTTCAATAATATATATATTTTTATGTTTAAGGAAGTAGAAAAAATGTGGTAGTTCAGAAATAGCTTAAATGTTAAAATTTATAAAACTTTTCATTTATGGCTTATTTCTGAAAATTTCATACTTTGAACTTCTGCATTTTTTTTTTAAGACCGCTTGATGGATTTGGATGAAATAAAGTGGAAGTTACTTGCTATATGTCCTCTATGGTAGGTTGCTCTGAAATTTTGATATTTTTTAATTAAGTATTTTTTTAATCACAAAAACTATAAAAATTCAGAAAAATACGAATAAAAAGTGTTTTTTGTGATTAAAAAAATACTTAATCAAAAAATATCAAAATTTCAGAGCAACCTACCATAGAGAGGCATATAGCAAGTAACTTCCACTTTATTTTATCCAAATTCATTAAGTGGTCTCCAAAAAAAACAACGCAGAAGCCTTCTTTCCAAAATCACCATATCTCAGGCTCGAATAGTTGGATGGCCTCTACCTTGGATTAAATTGAAGAAAATAAGTTAATAAGTTAAGCAAAAAATTAATCAAAATTCTGAATTTAATGATGAAATTTTATCAATATTAAAGGATTTTTTTGCTCAAAAACGAAGCAAAATTTCGAAATATCTTATATAGATTTTTTTTCTTGTAATTATTCGTAGAATTTAACTATGTTTTTTTCAGACCTGTATAAGACTTTTAAAAAAAAATCAAAACCCAAATGAATTTTTTTAGGTTATAAAATGGTTCAGGTCGGTTCTACCCGTCAATCAGAATAGACGTGTTTATGTTTACTCCCGGTATATAGTAAGTGCTTAGTATATGTGCCCGGTATATAAAAAGCGTTTATTAAAACTGTATAATAAACTGAAGAACAAAATCGTGATTTTTAACTAGTGAGTGTTAACAAACAAATTGGCCGTCATGGCCAATTCGATAGAAAACAATCAGATAAACACTGGAACTTGGAATCAAGTCAACCAAAAAACCAAAAAAAAAAATAGAAGTAGTCCAAATGAAAATGCTTTGATAAAAAAATGGCAAACTTCCATAAAAGACTATTGGCTTGAAAATCCTGTAAGTAGAAGCAACGTTTTTAAAGTGCTCGAAAACAAACAACAGACGGAAGAAACTATTAGTGAAAATAATATAGAAAGTGGAAATACATCAACAAAAGTAAAATCTCAAAAATCGCCACCTATTTTTGTAAGCGGTGTCGGAAATATCTGCCCACTAAAGGCTTTATTAGACAGCATCGCTAAAAATGAATATACGATAAAAGTTCTTTCTAATAATGAGGTGAAAATACAACCTTATTCGTCGGAAAAATATCTACCAATCGTAGAGGAACTAAAAAAAAACACCGAATTTCACACATACCAAAGAAAACAAGAAAAAGGATATAAGATTGTACTTAGAAATATGCATTCATCAGTAGATATAAACGAATTGAAAAGTGAAATAGAAAAATTTAATCATAAAGTTATCAGCATTACTAACATAAGACAAAGAATAACACAGAAACCGCTGCCATTATTCTTCATTGAGTTAGAATTAAACGAAAATAACAAAAAAATTTTTGAGATAAACAAGCTACTAAACATAATAATAAGCTTTGAACCGCCACGTAAAAAAAGAGACATTCCTCAGTGTATAAAGTGCTAAGAATTTGGACATACTAAGAATTATTGCTTTAAAAGTCCTATATGCATGAAATGTGCAATAAAACACCTCACTTCCGATTGCCCCATTAAAGAGAAAATTCAAAACGTTGAATGCGCAAACTGTGACGGTAATCACTCGGCTAGCTATAAAGGATGCGTAGTAAGGAAACAATTAACAACAAAAACTTTTCCCAACGTTGAGGACAAAACGACTAAATCAAAATGAAAATTTGCAGTCAAATCAAAATCAAAATAATACCGTTAGGCCTAACGTCTCTTTTGCCGAAGCAGTAAGTTGTAACGTAAATAATGTACAAGAATAAACAAAACAAACACAAACAAAAGTACAAGCGCATTCACTCTTAGCAAGCAACCAACGTATGGAAGAAATGATGCTTCAGCTCATGAACAGAATGGACACTATGCTAAACCTCCTCACCACACTGATAAATAAAATAAAATGATACGTAAACTTAAAGTTGCAATATGGAACGCAAACGGACTAGCTCAAAGAAGCTTGGAAATAAAAACATTCATAAAAAATCAGAATATCGACTTAATGTTAATATCAAAAACACATTTTACACACAAAAACTATATGAAAATGCCAAGTTATTCAGTCTATAATACAAATCATCCAGACGGCAAAGCACATCACTGCAATCATTATCAAAAATGAAATTGATTACTTTGTGAATACAGAATACTGCAAAAACTACCTTCAAGCAACAAATGTTACAGTCCAAGATAAAAACGGACCAATCACATTTTCAGCTATATATTGCCCGCCTAAATTTTCGATTCTCTAAGACACATTTACTGAATTTTTTGATAGTCTAGAAAACTGTTTTCTAGCTCCTGAAGTTGGCAGAATATTTTTTACCAATGGTAAAATAAACTATTAGATAATTTGCCGTAAATTATCCGCAAATTATCCGTAAATTATCCGTGGAATGAATAATTTTGCCGCGACCATCTACTTAAAAATTTGCCGCTTTTTTTCCGTAACAATATTGTGTTATTTAAAAAACAAGAAAATATTGTTTTTTATTTTTGCAGCTATAGTCCTGCTAACTTCACGTGAAGTTAACAGGTCACCTTGCGGAAAAGTGGTAAAGGCGTACGCTATCGACACGAAAGTGGCATAGGAATTTGCCACTTTTTTGTCGCAACAACACTGTATCATTTAAAAAACAAGAAAATATTGTTTTTTATTTTTACAGCTTTAGTTTTGCTGACCGCATATGGAGCTAGCAGGTCACCTTACGGAAAAGTGGGAAAGGCTTATGCTAACGACACGAAAGTGGCATAGAAATTATCCGCTTTCTTGCCTCAACAATACTGTGTCATTTAAAAAACAAGAAAATATTTTTTTTTTTACAGCTATATATCTGCCAACCTGCTACCAACGTAGGTCCTTTAGCACTCCACTCAATCGAGTTGGCATATTTCTTGGCGCCTTGTCATGTTGTTAATTTTGTTTTATTCAGTTTATAAAATGTGTAAGGCCTCGCAGAAGATGTGATCAAAATTTAAAAGAGAGTTGTTTTCTAAAAATTCAAAATTGAAAGAGAGAAACAAGCCTCTGCAATCTTTAGTATCAGGGAAGCTGTACATCGCCTTAACAGCTCCCTCATTGCTGAATTACACGACTATTACATGGCTAAAACTACTTGGCTTACGGCTGAGTTGGTATTTACGTTCAATATATTCGAAGTCGCTAAATTCCTTTAACATAAGGCTCCGAAGAATTTTTGTGCATGCACGCATATAGAAGCGCAGCCATGATATACTTAAGCAAGTCCGGCATTATTTTTGTTCCTAAATCGAAGCTATTTTATGTCTAAAAAGAAATATTTTTGATAAAAATAGGGTCACCTTCTTTAGTTATAGATTAACAATTATGTCAGTTATGTTTCTGAATTAAAAAATTAATAAAAGGAGTCAGAAAAAATATTAATTTAAGTTTTGTCTCGTCAAAAAATGTTGGATCCACGAAAAGTTAGACTATCAGAAATAAAATAAGATAAAAGCTTCAAATATTAACCATTAAATGCCTGATACAATAAGAAATTATCATTTTCTTTACGGTCTACTTTTGACAACTAATAACTATTTGTGAAATGGACATTTTTTAATAAAGAAGGCAAAACTTAAATTAAAATTTTTTCTGCTTCCTTTCATAAACATTTTAATTTATATACACAAGAACAAGTAAAATAAATGAGAATAAATATAAGAAAAGATATAAGGAGATAGCTGTAGTAGGAATGCCAAGATATTTAAGAAAAAGGTATAACAATATAGACGTTTTTGCTAGAATTAGGTGCGGAAATGTAGAGGGAGGGAACAGGTACTGGAAGGGTGAAGAGCAGAGACTATGTAGGTTGTGCGGTTCTGACACAGAAAATATACTACATTGGGTCGAGAATTGTGATGCAGCGAGAAATTGGTTTGGAACTCTGAGCGATAGTAAAGAAACGCTGTTGGTTATGATTTTTAGTGAGGCAGGGTATAAAGTCATTGCAACAATCATCAGACAAATAGAAAAAGAATTAAGAAGTAAGGACAATATCCAAAAGGATTAGGTCAGTTTAGAGTAATGTATATGTGATGTAGGATTGGTATGCGATGTTTGCAAAATGCGGAGGCGTTGCAAGGTATGTGTGAAGTAGTTTCGGTAAGTTTTGTGTTTGTAAATGCTGATTATCTAGATAGATAATAAGAAAGCTTTAATGTATTAAAAATAAGCAGACTAGGATAGAGAAAGAAAAAGAGCAGAAAAATCATATTGTATGGTATGTCTTATATTTAAAAAAATAAAGAAAATTTTGTACATGTTTTCAGCGGAAAGCATATGGTATGGGTATGTGTGTGTTCGATTTAATTAAGTTTCCAATGTAAACCAAGTCCATTTCTGGGCCAAATAAGGCTGAAATAAACTTATATATACACAACAACAATATTCGTGATGCTATAACTAAAGAAAAAGCCCCATTTTTATAAAAAATAGTTTTTTCAGATATAAAATAACCTGGATCTTATAAAAAAAAGACCTATTCTCAAAAACCCTCAGATACATGTCTGGTCGTGCTTGAATACGTAAATTAAATCAAAGCTCGCGACAAAAATGTACTCGCGCAGCACAACACTCGCGCGCTCTCTTCGTTCAGTTGGGCGGCATCCAGCAACGAGCAAACAAACAACAAAGTACACACTCACACAACACGTAAATTAAAGTCAAAGCATTATTATAAATCACCGAAGCTCAATAAAGCTTACGAAACCAAGTCCATAGCATTCACCTTTAATCACTCTACTCCGCTTTCACTCACACTCTCGCGATCTTATTTCCATTGAGCATCTCGAACTAAGGAAAGATGGAAATAGTATCTGATTATTTATCACAGAAAATTGCCTCTTACAGTTTCAGCTAAATGAAGAACCTGCATTCCGGATACTTTCCTCCGAAGTATGTGCAAAAATTTTAGGGCATTTAATCATAAGTATACTTTTTTACCAGCATAAAAATAGTACATTTCAACACGAACAGTATTTTATACCACGAACATCGAAAAAACATACCTAAATTATGATTTTAAGATTAGAGTTGTATAAATAGTTCTTAAAGATTTTGTGTTTTGTTTTTCTATGAGTAAATCTGTGAATCTGCAAAGTTGACGTTTTTTATTAGCTACGTTATTACTTTTCCGTAAGGTGACCTGCTAACTTCACGTGAAGTTAGCAGGACTATAGCTGTAAAAATAAAACACAAGATTTTCTTGTTTTTTAAATGACACAGTATTGTTGAGGCAAGAAAGCGGATAATTTCTATGCCACTTTCGTGTCGTTA
>JAWWEQ010049884.1:0-12616 GCA_035583055.1 Torymus tubicola
ACTACAAAAATTCTAGTACATTTTATTACAATGCGGGAGTAAAAATTACAATGTACTATAGTAAATTTTGAGAGCTTGTAGATAATACTATCGAATCTAACAAACTTTACTATGTTACTATAGTAAAATAAATTTGAAGTAAATAATATTAATTATGAGTAAATAAATTTATTTTCTAAAACATATTATCTCAAGAAATATTTTTAGATTCTTAATTTTCGTTCGGGTGTACTTTTTATTTAACACTTAGTATGTCGGTAACTAATGAGGACAACTCGAATTCTCCTAAGCAAATATTTTCAGTGGCGCAGTCGGCAGTCGTCGGATTCCCACCCCAAAGATCGTCGGTTCAAATCTCCACGAGTGCCAAAGTATTTTTCGAAATTTAATTAATTTTTAATATGTTAATATTAATATATGCGAACATTCTAATGTTAAAATATCACAAATACCGTGTCAATATAAATCTTTTAGAATTATTTTTCCATGATTAAATTTTACTATAGTGAATTGTAAAAGTTCATAGGTTGGCAGTCTGTGAAAAGATTAATACAGACTACTGTAAAATTTCCTACAATTCTTGTAAAATTTACTAGGAAATTTTTCTCCGTATACTCCTGGCAGCTTTATAAATCGACTCTAAAAATAATAAGTGGCATGTATCAATATATTTTTGGGATAAAATGTTTTGATCCTTCGTTTCAGTGTACCTTCAGCTAGTGTTTCAAATTGGCATATGAGAGATGGTGGTATTTACGGGTAAACAATTTTTTTAAACGGTTCCAGATGCTTCATATACCGATTCGAGAATTAAAAGGACCACGTGACACGCCTATGGAAAAAGTGGTTTCGGTCAAATTGGCTGAATTTTTTGTATGTTTCGTGTCGCAACGTCCTGAACAAGAGTCTCAATGGGCACCTCATGGGTTCCGAGATAAATCCTCCTATACCTCAGAAAACACACATACCTAACAACATAGCCACTTGACCTTGAGATGAAAAATGAGGAGCAAGATCAACCGGTTTTTCTAAAGTCAGATGGGTTTGGTTTATCTGCTTGTAGTTTGGTATGTGTGAAACCCATGAGGCTTCGAGTTTTGTGCTCATTGAGACTTTTGTTCAGGATGTTGCGTCACGAAAAATACCAAAAATTCAGCCAATTTGACCAAAACCACTTTTCCCATAAGCGTGTTACGTGTTCCTTTAACCTCAATTTAAGAACTTTGAAGGTAAGATTTTTCGATCCTTTGTTGTACTGTATTATCGGTTAATGGATAGTGCACCGCATTTATATCTCTTGAGCGAAGAATTTGGAATGAATTTTTGGATCGACAATGTTTCTACCTTCTTCTAACAAATTTATCAGTCGATCCCCAAAGTCAGTTTCGCGTGTGCCTCTGTTGATGGTTGCAAGTGTACTGCTTGAGGCGGTATGGTGGTAAACGGGTTTATGTTTTCATGTAAGTGTATGCGTGTTAGTATTTGTAATATTTTAATGTATCTGTTTATTCTTGAACATTCTGCCCGCCTTCACCAGGTATCGGAGAACGGACATCATCCACGGGTAGAACAATTATCTTTGTAATTGGACGGCAGAACGTTGTCGAAGCAGTCTTGACCTGTACGATTCGAACAAGCCCATCTTTTCGAGGGCTAACACTGATGATTTGAGGCAATGGCCACTTGCAAGGCGGGTGTAAGTCAGAGCGCACGAGACAGATGTCACCAACATTTACTTGAGGTTGTTTGGTGCACTATTTGGAACGCTGTTGCAGTCCATGGAGGTATCCCGATGACAACCTGCTGCAAAAGTGCTCGTACATCTGTCAGATTATTTGCCATCGGTCAAGAGGAGAGGTAGAAAGGTCGAATGTCGACGGCTCAGGAACAGTGACCGTCGGTGTTCCGATCAGGAAGTGAGCTGGATTTAAGGCATCGAAGTCAGTTGGATTATCAGAAAGAGCCTGGAGGGGCCTTGAGTTAAGGCATGCCTCTATTTGTGTGAGTAGAGTTGTCATCTCCTCAAACGTGAGTAAGGCGTCACTGATAACTCGCTGCAAATGAAATTTTACTGATTTAACAGTTGTCTCCCAAATGCCCCCAAAGTTAGGAGCACCGGGAGGGTTGAAACACCATTACGAGCCGTCATTTGCGAAAAGACGGGCAATCTCAGCGCTTTGAGCATTGGTTTGATCAAAGAGGCCACACCGCTCCTTATTAGCTCCCACGAAGTTCGTGCCACAATCGCTAGTAATACTAGAGCAGATTCTTCTTCGAGCAACGTAGCGTCAATATGCGTTTAAAAAGTTTGAGCTGGAGTAGCCAGATGCAACTTCGAGGTGAACTGCTCGAGAAGAAAGACAGACAAAAACTGCATATATCCCTTGTGGGATGCTGTACCTCGCTCCTTTGAAAGGCGCAGGTTTATGGGGCCTGCATAATCCACACCAGTATGAAGGAGTGGTCGAAAGTGCTGAACTCGCTTACAAGGCAAGTCTCCCATTAATTGTGAAGCTGGAGCCGCTCGCTGTCGCCAACAGCGAAGACACTTTACAAACGGTGGTTTTGATCAGTTGTCGTCCTCTTAAAATCCAGAACCGTTGTCTTAAAAATGCAAGAGTTAATTGCGTACCACCATGTACAGTTTTCTCGTGAGCATTCCAAGCCAGCAGCTGCGTGAGACACGATTCACGAAGCAGAATAATTGGGTGTCGCTCATCGGGATGTAGTAACAAATGTCGCAAGCGTCCTCCAACACGTAAAAAGCCACTGTTATCGAGGAAAGGGTTGAGACCTATGAGCGCGCTTCTAGATGATATCGACCAATCATTTGAGAAACAATTGATTTCGTTCGTGAAGTGGCGAGTTTGCACGTAGGAGATCCAGAAGTTCTGCACTTTCTGAAGTTGAATCGGAGTCAACTGAAAATTTTCCATTGAGTCTTCTTCTGTGTTGAGTATTTTCAACCGACGTACTCGTTCGATGAATGCAAGGCACCGTGCTGTGACACGCAGCAGTTTTGTGATTGAACTGTACTTGATGAGGAGGTGAAATTCCGGGGCTGGATTCGTCACGACAAGACAAGGCATACTTCGCCTGTCCGGGCAGTTGGCTGAAATTTCATACTTGGCATCCCTCGGAGTTTGAGCATCATTAGCCTTCAGAAACGGCGGTCCTTGCATCCATTACGTTGAATTTATGAGCTTGGAGGCAGAGACACCTTAAGAAGCAAGATCAGAAGAATTGATGGTTCCCTTGATGTGATGCCATCATGCTTGCGTCAGCGTCGTCTGAATCTCGGATACTCGATTAGCGACGTAAGTCTTCCAGGCGGTTGGGTGTTCTCGTATCCATGAGAGTGTTATAGCGGAGTCGGACCACAAATGACAGACCCCGAATAAACGTCATTAAGCGATCAACACCTCGTATTCAACTAACGAGTCTCACGCATACCAAGGCACCACAGAGTTCCAGGCGTAGCAGAGAAACTTGCTTGAGTGGAGCGACCTTTGTTTTCGAGGTCAATAAAATCGTTTGCACACGACCATGGTGGTGAACTGATCGCAAGTAGACACAAGCTGCATAGGTTCGCTCAGAAGCATCTGAGAAGCCGTGTAGTTCGGCGAATCGAAGTGTATTTCAAGTTCCGATCCAGCGAGGCACAGAAAAGGATTCTATTTGAGGTAGTTGCTTGGTGAGAGAATCCCAACGAAATTGAAGGTTTTGAGGCAGGGCATCATCCGACGATGCACCTGCATACCAGAGAGACTGAATAAAAATTTAAAAACTCACGGTTACAGGCGAAATCCAGCCAATCAGATCATACAGTTGAGCAATCAAGAACAGAGCGGTTCTTTTCGTAGTTTGCTTATCTGAATCTGCAAGGTGGTTAAATTGAAAGGAAAAGGCATCGAGTAGAGGTTGCCAAGTAACACCAAGCATTTGTAAGGCGTCGGTTTATTGCCAAGTACTGGACGTAGCTTGATGATGTTGTGGTAAGTCATTGAGAAGGGACGAATGGTCGGCTGTCCACTTGCTTAGCGGAAATCCGCCCGCATCGACGCAACAGTTTCGTCGAACAAGTTGAGCGGCAAGGGAAATCGGTCTCCTTCGTCGGAGGCAAGCTGCTGTAAAGTTCTAATTGCCTCATAGGGCGAACTCGCAAGCCCGTAGGTAACTGTGCAGAGGTCATAGGTTTGTATGGGTTGATCTTCCAAAGGACGCCACGAAATGCGTTGAAACGTTCTGACCGCTGGATCGATCTAAATCTGTCTGAACATCTTCTCAATGTCTGCGGAGCAGACGTAACAAGACTTCCGCCAACAGAGCAGACTATCAAATAGATCGGCTTGTAACTTTGGGCCGACGTGGCGGCAGTCGTTGATCGCAAGTCCGTCGCGAAGTTTGACAGATCCGTTGAAAACGACTCTGAGTTTGGTTGTGTTTCCATTGACCTTGAAAACACCATGGTGAGGCAACAGAAACGGGGAAGGGTTGCTTGTTGAAGTTGCGAGCTCCATGTGTTCTAGAGTAATATAATTATCCATGAATTTCGTATACTTTTCACGGAATTCAGGCTCGTGTTTAAAGCGTTTTTCAGAGTGGAGAAAGGCTCTTTGAGCAGCAATTGCTGAATTCCCGAGGCAGTTGAGTTGTGAATTGATGGGTAGTCTAAGGACATACCTTACTTCCCAAGTTCTTCGATGGGTAGTTGCGAAATGATGCTCGCACTCCGCTTCGTCTGCGGAAAGAGGTAGACGGGTTTGAGAGAGAACTTCTTCTTGTGTCCAAAATCTTTCAAGCTGTGAAGAGAGCTCCATGTCTACGACGCATTGCAGACTAGCTATTGGACGAGTGCGGTTAGAGCCAGCTGTTTCGGAAGAGTGTGAGCCGATGAGAATCCATTCAAGCCCTGTTGCTTGTGCTATAGTTCTTCCACCAGCACTTTTACGTAAACCTTCTCTTAGGAACGTGGAAAAGACATCTGCTCCGATAAGCATCTCAATAGAGACGACAGAGTTTGGTTCTGGATCAGCAAAGCATAATCCATTGATGAAATCGGCTGATGTTATAAGTTGCGGTGACGGTAAATAGTCCGTGAGACAAGACAGCACGAGGGCGATGATTTTCCAACTATCGCAATCTTCCAATAGAGGGGAAATAGTTAAATTCTCCTGAACCCTTTGCGGTGTAACTTGAATCTGCATCAACTCCGATAATAGGCACAAAGACTGACTGTCGAGGAAGTCTGAGACGTTGAGCTAGAGCTTCCACAACAAAAGAGGCTTCAGAGCATGGATCAATTAGGGCTCTGACCACACAATTGCGTTGACGAGGCAGTGAGCTTGGCAGTTGCGAACAATATTGAATCAGATTGGAGAGGGGCTACTTTTATCGTGAATGTGTTGTCCGCGTTCCTCGGCAGTACTTGATCATCTGGAGGCGTTGCCGACTCAGATGGTGTGGTATAACGCTGCGAAGGCGGCTATTGTGGTTGAATTGCTGAAGAAGACCGGAAATCTGAGATACGGTGCAACAGGCTGTGATGACGTCTTCGGCATGTAATGCAGATCCCTGTTGATCGACAGTCCTTTCGTTGATGCATACCCAACCCAGGCAATTTAGACAGAGTTTCTTGTCTAGAACAAAAGAGGTACGACTATCAATTGGAAGAGCGCGGAGTTCTTGATGTTCCTTTCGCTGAGCGGGGTCATTTAGTCCAGACGCGATCATAGTTGTCGTCTCTGACAGAAATATTCTCGATTAAATTGGCAGCATCCCCAGTCAGATTGGATTTAAGGTAGTTTAAGCGTTCGACGTCGCTAAGAGAAGTATCGATCGCCACCAGAGCGGTGAAGAAATCCTTGAAAGGGATTTTCGTGAGAACGATGGAATTCCGATCGGAGGTAGTTTTCTGCGAGAGCGATCATATTCATGGTTCGCAATAATCCTAGGTGGTGGATCTAGAGCCCGTATAGCATTGAGGAACTTGGCTTTCTCGTCCAGGTGTTGTTTCTCAGTATCTTCCATGAATTGAGTTTTGAAATAATTCTTGGATTGCTCTTCTTTTGTTGCCTCACGAGAAATTCGCTCATGTCGTTCTTCCATCTGACACCACCTTTTGTCGAGAGCTGCCATCCTGGCTTCTACATCACTTTTTGAAAACTCACCTTTCTTTTTTAAATTCTTGAAGGCACGAGAGATAAGATAAGGCCATGCTCTTCAATTTGTTTAAGTATCCTCCATCGTTAAGGAATGATTGACGGCGTCAGCAAGTTGAGTTCATACGCGTCAACTATATGCAGTATTGGAAACAACGTAGATACTTGAGCGTACAGTAATAGCGCGTTAAAGTTTGCTTATAGATAGATATTGAGATACGACGGTTAGACTTCGAGCGGTGTCTGCCAAGTCGAATGATGTAAACAAACACAAGCTTTGATTCGAGGCAACCGATACACGGCTTCATGCACGCACACTGAAGGGCACAAGTAACGCTCCTTGATAAGCACGAATTTAGCGCTCGAGACATTCAAGGCCATGAAGGCAACTGAATAATTCTGAATTTTCAAACTACAAATCCTCTTCGTTATACCGCAAAGCAGTGAATTGTGAATGATGTTGCAAGTTTGATGAGGCTCCGATGCACGTGGTCGTGTGCGAGGCTGTAGCGATGCAATTACAGAGGCAGGAGAGAAAAAGAAACGATGAGACTAAAGAGTGTCTCGTGGCACAATTTTTCACTACTGATCACTCGATACACTAAAATATGCACCAATTATTCGACTCGAACGACCATAATATCTCGGAAATGGAGGAGCGCAGTGAGAAGAACGGGCACTTAAAAAACCAGAGTCAATGTGGTTCACTTAGATTATTGCTCTTGAACTGAATAATTATTCGTCATGCCTTATGATAGACTTAGATTTAGTCAGTTTTGCGTGTGTCTCTGTTGATGATCGTCAATGTACTGCCCGAGGTGACATGGTGGTAAAAGCTGTATGTTTTTATGTAAGTGTATGCGTGTTAGTATGTGTAATGTTTGAATGTATCTGTTTATTCTTGAACACACCACATTTTCACCACCTGAACGAAAAGTTCCAGATGGATTCTTGTGTTGTCAATTTTTCAGTAAGGTCTTAGAAGTGTTATGAATCAACACCAGTAATGAAATTTGGCTTAAAATCATAAACATTTCTGTTATGATTTTTCGATCGATCGTTTTCGTGCATATACGGCCTATGCACCACATTTACACCCGCTGAATGAAAAGTTCCGGTTGGATTAACGTGTTGCCAATTAATTTACAAGATCTTAATAGCGTTACAAATCGATAACAATAACAAAATTTGACTTAAATTCATAAACGTTTATGTTATGATTTTTCGATTCATGGTTTTTGTGCATATACGGCCTAAGCGCCACCGTTGCACCCCCTGAAGGAAAAGTTCCAGTTGAATTTTCGCGTTACCAATTTTTTCATAAGATCTTTGTAGCTTTACAAATCGATATCAATAATAATATTTGGCATAAATTCATAATCATTTTTGTTATGATTTTTCGATCTATCGTTCGTTTTTCTGCATATACAGCCTATGCACTACCTTTGCACCCCCTGAACTAAAAGTTCCGGTTAGATTTTCGTGCCATCAATTTTTTTATAAGATCTCTGTAGCGTTACGAATTGATAACAATAACAAATTTTGGCTTAAATTCATAAACCTTTATGATACGATTTTTCGATTCATGGTTTTTGTGCATACACAGCCTATGCACCACCTTGACACCCACTGAATGGAAGTTCTGATTGGATTTTCGCGCCACCAATTTTTTCATAAGATCTTTGTAGCGTTACGAATTGATAACAATAACAAAATTTGGCTTAAATTCATAAACCTTTATGTTACGATTTTTCGATTCATGGTTTTTGTGCATATACTGCCCAATCGCGAACTTTCCACCCCCGGAATAAAACTTACGGTTTGATTTATCCGTGGCCAATTTTGTTACATGCTCCTGGACACGTAATAAAGCGATTACAGTAATAAAATTTGTGTAAAAATCATAAACCCGTTTTTATGATTTTTCGATCGACCGTTTTCGTGCATATACGGCCTATGCAATACTTTTACACCCGCTAAATGAAAAGTTCTGGTTGGATTTACGTGTCGCCAATTTTTTTATAAGGTCTTAGTGTTGTTGAGAATCGATACCAGTAACAATATTTGGCCTAAATTCATAATCACTTTTTTTATGATTTTTCGATCTATCATTCGTTTTTCTGCATATACAGCCTATGCACCACCTTTGCACCCCCTGAACGAAAAGTTTTGTTTGGATTCGCGTGTCTCCAATTAATTTATAAGATCTTAATAGCGTTACAAATCGATAACAATAACAAAATTTGTCTTAAATTCATAAACGTTTGTGTTATGATTTTTTGATTCATGGTTTTTGTGCATATACGGCCTAATCGCGACCTTTCCACCCCCGGAAAAAAACTTACGGTTTGAGTTTCGCGTCACCAATTTTTTCATAAGATCTTTGTAGCGTTACAAATCGATAACAATAACAAAATTTGTCTTAAATTCATAAACGTTTGTGTTATGATTTTTCGATTCATGGTTTTTGTGCACATACGACCTATGCACCACCTTTACTCCCCTTGAATGAAAAGTTCAACAATGATTCACTAGGAAAATTACACTCTAAATCTAAATAAGTGAAAATACACTTATTAAAAGTGCATATTCATTTATTTAATAAGTCCAGACTCGTCCACGATGAATAAGTGAATACTCACACATTTAATAAGTAAAAAATCAATTTAACTAATTTGAACTTATTCAATGAGTGAGATTTTCACTCAGAGAATAAATGATTAATGATAAAATCGCTTATTTAATTAATTAAAACAGTGGAAGAAGAATAAAATAAATAAAAGATAATTACACGTTAAACAATTTTAAATTAAAATAAATATAATAAATTTACATTAATTTCACTTATTAATATTTTTTAAATTTATAAAAAGAGGATGTTACAAGGCTGTAAGGATAGAGTATTGGATATTCAAAACATAGAAAATTTTAAACAATAAGTCAAATGCGCTAATTACGTCTCTTTGATTTTTCTAGTCAATATATCTTATTATAATCTACTATTACGAAGTATTTTTTAACTTCACCCATCAGACATTTTATATGCAGTCGTAGATTTCTCTTTAGAAATAACGGATTGATCTAAGTATTTCGAAAGGCTGTAAGTTAGATGTCTTTACCTTTCAGAATATTATAAATAGAAAGCTATAGCAGAAGCGCGTCTGTCCCATGCCTTTCAATCAAAAAGCACGATTATCAGAAACTGAAAATACAGAAATACTTTTATAGTGATGATTTTGAGCTTACAGAATCCTAAACTAACAAGGGAACTAACCGAAATGAAAAATTCAAAAAATTTTCAAAACTATATTAAATAGTAGTCATTAATGTAACATTCACGAAATTTTTTTTTATCGGTAGTGAAGCCCTTTATAAGGATTAAAATCACATTTAAAGTTTTGACTCAAAAAACTTTTTTTCAACATATCGCGACTTCTACTGTATTTTTTTCAATAAAAAATACCGAAAAGTTTCTAATAAATAATACAAGAAATTCATAGTGTTTGAATATTAGGGGTCGCATCCCTTATTTTTTAAAGGAAGAAATTGTGTTTTTTCAAGCATAATTTTATCATCGAAATTGAGAAAATAATAGAAAATGGATTAAATATTATTTTTACTAATTGCGCAAACAAATAAATGAGTTACGTATTGCACATTTCCTTTTGACAAGATCCTTAAGTGGGTATAAAACTACCCCTAACAGTGACAAATTAGTTATATTGTTTCAGCAATTAATTTTCTCTTCAAAATTTATATACATGGGTTCTTGAGGTTGTTGATTATAAAACTGTTGTTAGATCTGGGAAATTCAAAATCTTATTTTTTATATGGCAGAAAAATTTTCTAGAAATATTTTTAATTTTACGAATGACATAATTAATCATTTAAAATAATTAACAACTAAAAAGCTGTAAATATCAAATTAATACAAGTCTATGTGTAATTCAGAATTACTTTCTATACTATAAGGTACGATTTAATAAAAATTTTATCACTTCATTATTCAATAACCAGAGGATATAATAGTACCGGGAAACAGGAAAATTAAGATTATTTTATTTGAAATGATTATCAAATGTACACATTCATATTACGTGAATCAGTAGTCTAAAAATATATTCAAATCATTGTGTTTGTATGTAATCAAAAGATCATTGATTATATGTTTCACAGTAATGGTATTCATGGAAAAAATGTTGAAGACAGAGTGACTTTATACACCATGTACATGTTGTTATAATCGCTCTTTTGTCACAAATGTCGCATAGAACCAAATTAGAATATTGATATTTTTCGTAAAATTAAAAATATTTCTCGGAATTATTTCTACCATATAGAAAATACCATATTGAATTTCCCAAATCTAATGACAGATTTGTGATGAACAACCTCAAGAACCCATGTATGTAAATTTTAAAGAAAACCCTAATCGCTGAAACAATATAGCTAATTTATGAATGTTAGTGGTAGTTTTATACCCACTTAAGGATCTCGTCAAAAGGAAATGTGCAATACGTAACTCATTTATTTGTTTGCGCAATTAGTAAAAATAATATTTAATCCATTTTTTATTATTTTCTCAATTTCGATGATAAAATTATGCTTGAAAAAACACAATTTCTCCCTCTAAAAAATAAGGGATACGACCCCTAATATTCTAAATACTATGATTTTCTTGTATTTTTTATTGGAAACTTTTCCACATTTTTTTTATTGGAAAAAGTTCAGTAGAAGTCGAGATATGTTGAAAAAATGTGTTTTGAATCAAAATTTCAAATGTGATTTTAACCCTTATAAAGGGCATCACTGCCGATAACAAAAATAATTTCGTGAATGTTACATTGACGATGACTATTTAATATAGTTTTAGAAATTTTTTTGAATTTCTTAGTTCGGGTAGTTCCCTTGTAAGAAAACATGAAAAAAGAAAGTTCAAAATTCGAAAACATAAAGACAAAAATTTGAAGGATGAATTCAATTTTTTACCTTGATTATCTGATGATATCTTGATAAAAAATTTAATTAATCCTTCAAATTTTTGTCTTTATGTTTTCGAATTTAGAAGTTTCTTTTTTCATGTTTTCTTAGTTTAGGATTCTGTAAGCACAAAATCGTCATTCTTAATTTTTCTATCGTGTTTTCTACTTTTCTGTTTTTCGAAGTTCTGAATTATACTTTCTATTGTTATTATTTGTAACTTTAATATTTATGTTAGCGGTTCAATCGACTCAATTATTTCTATAAATTATACATTACTGTATTTTTATTTTCTGGTAATCGTGCTTTTTGATTGAAACACAACGGGACAGGTGTGCTTCTGCTAATGAGGCACATGGTTTTTATCTGTAATTTTCTGAAGGGTAAGGCTAACTTACAGCCTTTCGAAATATCTAGACCCACCCGAAATATCGTAGAAATAGCGCTAGAGTAAAGCCGAGTCTGCGAATTTGGGGTCAAATGAGGACGATAAACGGTGGCGGTTGAATTTTTCACGGACTCGCGACACTCGTACAATACATTATACTGTAATAAGTAGGAACAGGAGCGCGCATGCAATAATAATTGTTTTTTACGTTGAAGTTCCACTTCTTATCAGTTAGTTCCACTTGTTCAAAAGTTATCTATAGTTATATGCAATTATAAACAGTTTTCTTCAGTTAATAATTATCCACACTTATGTTCTGTTTTCTGAAAAGGAAGTGACTTTAAGAAGTGAAAAACCAGTAAAAAACTGACAATAACAGTTTTATTCTGAATAAAACTAAAGGCAACAGTTATACACGGATGAAAACTGTTTATAAATGTAATGGAAATTTGGAAAATTTTGCTACGACTTAATTCGACAATTGAACATAATATAGTTAATAACTGAAGAAAACTGATAGTAACATTAATAAACGAACAAAACAATTTTAAACTGTTTAAAAGTGGAAAAATATTTGAAAAAAAAATTAAGAAAAAATTTTAATTGAAATATAACAGTTAATAACTTAAAATAACTGAAGCAAACCGAAGATAACTGTTGTCTGTTTCAATTCCGACCTTTTTCTGCAGTTATCTGCAGTATATAACTATTTTCTTCAGTTTTATTCAATTGCATTCCCAATTTTTTTGCTACACTGAGAGAAATAGTATAATAAAAATTATTATAACTCTAGCAAAAATTACTATGTAACATCTTAATCGGGTCCTATACCTGCATTATAGCCTTCGCGCATTTCTATACCAAAAACAAAACAACAAAATTCATATATATATGTTGTATGAACAACACGTTAATTATTTATTATGTATTATTTTATGTATATTTGTAGAGGATAGAAATAAGAACGACTATAAAATCAAAAGAGAGAGAAAAAATTAACTTTATTAAATAAGGTTAAGAAAAATATGATGTTGCAAGCTCAAGCTTTGAATGCAGTCTGACGTACGCTCGCGTCACTTGAATCGCC
>JAWWEQ010049885.1:0-12610 GCA_035583055.1 Torymus tubicola
ATTGCTGCAATGTTGTGGCAAGCTTTCTCTGCAATATTTCATGAAATATTTCAGTGGAATATTTCGTGCTATGTGGGCTTAAGAATAGTTTTATTGTAAATTTTTCTCAGTATTTCGATAAAAATTTGTTTAAAGCCGTGCTCGTATGGTTTTACTTTCATATATGCAAATAAAAAATAAATATAGAAAATGAAAAGTGCGATCAAGGCTTTCTCTATCAAAAAATTCATGGAGATACCTTTTTATTGTTCAAAAGTGTTCATATGAGTCCTGGAATGATTAGCGATCGTTCTTAGATCTAATAAAATTAATTCAGTTGTTGATTTAAAAAAGAAATATAGTTATTAATAACTTCCATGAAGAATTACAAGAAAAGTTTATCTAAGATATTTCGGAATTTCGCTTCGCTACTGTGCTAAAAAATCCGTTACTGTTTAAAATATTTAGATCAATTTCATTTTCAAATTCAGAATTTTGATTAAGTTTTATCTTAAATACGAAGCAAAATTTTTACATATCTTAAATAGACTTTTTCCTGGTCGTTTTTGAATCTTTTAGACCCAAATATGATCGCTACTCATTCCAAAACTTGTATGGATACATTTGGACAATAAAAGAGTATCTCCATGATTAGCCCCCTAACATATTGCGCTATAGTTAGAATTTATATTCCAGAACCCGCTTCATTCCCTATATGAAAGAGTTCTGGGTGGAATTTGACGTCGCCAATTTTTTTCTAGGACTGCGAGGTGCCCTGGAATTGAAATAAAAAAAATTTCTCTCCTAATAAGTAATGCGCGATAGTTTGAATTTTTTATTTGGGTGTGTTTCTGTCTGGGATGTTTTTAGGGGTGGTAACAGTAATCACTTTTATAATATTAGCTCCATATAGAAGTTGTGAGACACGCAGACAAGTTATAATCAGTAAAACATTATTTAAAAAATGCTTAAACCCAAATAGCCTGGGGATGCAAGTTTCGCATGGATAGTGTGTGGCACGCAGACAGACTATAAACTGGAAAATAATTAAAAAATGTTCAAACTCCTAATAGCCTGGGGAGAATTCCACGTAGATGGTATGAAGCACGCTGACAGGTTATAAACCGTAAAATATTATTTACAAGATGTTTAAACCTTAAATAGCCGGAGATTGCGAGTTCCACGTAGAAGGTGTAAGGTAGGCAGACGGGTTAAAAACAGTAAACTTTTATTTCAAAGATAAAAACTAGCTACAAAAGCAAGTAGCCAGGGAGAGGGGACGTTTACATATTTTTTAAATAACGATTTATGGTTTATAACCTCTATGCGTGCCTCACACCTTCTATATCAAACTCGCATCTCCAGGATAGTTGGGGTTTAAACATCTTTCGAATAACAGTTTACTGTTTATAACCTGTATACGTGCCTCACACCTTCTTCATGGAACTCGCATCCCCAGGCTAGTTAGATTTAAACATTTTTTAAAAATGATTTACGATTTAGAACCTGTTTGCGTGCTTTGGTGAAACTGTGCACTTTAATCACATTCTTTTGTTTTTTTTCGATAGTGTTTCTTCGTTAAAGTTTCAGACTTCCTGCCCACTCACCAGTGGGTTTCTTCGTGGACGTCGTCAAATCCTGGAGAGGTATTGGGATGAATTTTAGAACAAGTGCAGGAAGCACCAGGATGCGACATTACGAGGAGATACTTACTTTATAGAAGACCGATTCTCCACTAAGGAATTCTAATATTCCAAGGCTTTGGGGTTTGTTTATGATGAGGAGTCGCGGCTGATTTCCACCGCCAGTGGTAGCAACATAAATGTCGATCCCAGCAGAGCAAATCCACCAAAACAGCGACCTCTCTGGAGAATTGGACTATCTGAAGGAAATTGCACTATCTGAAAACATCAGTTAAGGGATAATCCAAACGGGCCATCGATAGTATAACAACAACAGAAGCTAATTACAGCATAGCTTGGGGTTTACTTCTTGAACGCTAAGATGACAATTGCTGGCACAAAGGCGCATGAAGGACCTGGCATCTATCCGAAACCTCAAGAACGAAAGTACCACAGGACTGCGAGGTCTTTTAGATCAGATCACACGCTGCCGGGAGGCGTTCCGCGCGCTTGTGAAGCTCGTGGATAAATGGAATGCCTAGTTCATCTTCTTCTCTATCCGCGGAATGGACATGACTGACTATGCGTCGTGAGCGACAGAGAGTGATGAAAATAAAGGCAGACCCTCTCAAGATGCCCCAGCCTTGCGCTCGAAGCCACCACAGGAGGCCAGGCATTCGTCACGGGTCTTCACAATCTCTTCTAACGATTTCTTACGCCAAGTATGCCGTAAAAGTCATCATTTGGTTGCGTTGTGATGAGTTCAAGCGGCAAACCGTTCGAAGCTTTGTTATAATTGCCTTCGGTCCAACTATAATGCTCAGAATTGCGATTCAAGCTATCGCATTCGAGAGTACGACCATCAGCATCACTCCATGCTCCATCCTCCGGCATCCGAGAAACGCGCGGCGACACATCTTCACAAGAATGAACCTGCAAGCAAAAGAGCTACCACAACGACGGAAGAACGTCATCTCTCCCTCACATGAGAGCCCGCTAGTGGATCAGAATCATGACTAGCTTTTCTCGCAACCGCCAGAGTCCAACTGTAAGACGTCGATAACTTCGTCACCTCAGCCTGAGCACTGATTGACTCAGGGTCAGAAGTCAATCTAATCACTGAACATCTCACCGAACATCTGAAGGTCTTTCACTACCCAGTGCGCGTCTCACTTTGCGTCCTCGATGGGGCTTTTTCGAGCAAGGCTTGCACAGCTCTAAAATTGCTAGTGCGCCTACAAAATCCCTACTCAGCGCCATTGGAATTCTTCGCTTTGGTAACATACGAGTTAGGAATCGAAATCCTGCGCTGTGAGAGCAACAGGGGTCCATCTGTCTGGATTGCAACTGGCAGACCCTGGATTTTATGTATCCGAGGAAGTGAATTGCTTCTGGGTGCAGAAATCGATGCCACCATCATAAGATCTGGGATAAGGCGTAGCCCTCCTGGTACGCTCTTGGTCCAGCGCACTGCTCTTGGATGAATCCTCTTCGGAAGCACAGAAGCCAGCCGATCTGAAAACGAATCCGTTGCAGTCTCATTATACGGAGTCACTATTGATCCTCTGGTCGACATGCTTAAGAAATTTTGGGAGATTGAAGAGTTTCCAGATCTGCCAAGCCGCTCACCGGAGGGCCTTGAGTGTGAACGCCTTATAGAAAGCCGGGTGTCGTCGAGAAGAAACAGGAAGGTACATCGTTCATCTCCCGTTGAAGCGTCACACGTAACCACGGCTAAAGGAAACCGTTATAGCTGCCCGCTATATGTACACAAACTTCATGCAAAAGTGCGAAGATTTTCATCACATGTGGCTTGTAGGGGGATAGAACTCTGCACGGTGGGCGGATTTCCTACCTACCTTACCACGGTTAAGAGAAGAGAACATCTCTTAACTCCAGGACACTTTCTGTCTGGATTTGCTCCAAGTGCAGTGCCAGTCTATCAAGATCATTGCAAATTTAAATCGACTCACGTACTGGTGACTGATCTAAGGTTTGAGAGATCGATTTTGAGTATGCTGGTCTCAGAAATATCTGAGTACCCTAATGCAACGGCACAAATGGCAACAAACGAGACCAAACCTAAAGATCGATGACATCGTACTGATACTGGACACCGCGCTCTTGCGTCACGCAAGATGGGCGCTGGTAAAGGTGAGAACGATCCATCCTGGGCGGGATAGTCTTGTGCGAGTATCAACTGTTTGCACCCAACACAGTGAGTACGTGCGACCTGTAATGAAGTTCTGCCGTTTGCTAGTGAACGAGCTGATTTCGTCACATTGACGAAAGGTAGGTTCCCTTAAATTGTAGAAAGAACATCAATTCCTACTATATATATATACACTGCCATACTGAATGCAGTACGCAGCTGTCAGTCAGCACAGTGTAAGAGTGTACACAAGAATTATCCACATGAGTTTTATTGTCATAATTATTATAATAGTTATAAATTATAATATGAGAATACTTTGTATCGATGGAGAAACCACAAGTAAGAAATTAATAAGGATGCAAGTAATAAAAGTTGTGTAGAAAAAATTGAGCATTTCTTTAAAATCAAAACATCAAAGTTCTATATATCTATCTACGTATGTAATTATGTTAATTTAAGTACAGTTACTTTGTGGAAACTTTTTTTTATTTTACAGATTATCAAAAATTGCAAATTGCATGATCCTTTAAATGGTTAATGAAAGATTGATAATCGAATATATTCATTCGTCCATTTCATTACTCAAGAATTGATGATAGTATGATTACCAAAAAAAATTATTTAAGTATAGCTGCAGCGATTCTACTCTATATTCAAATTCAAGAAAAAATATAGTGCCAGATAATGTATTAAATGAGATGTTCATAATCAAATTTACAATTTCTATTTATAATCAGATTGAAATATTTGAAGAGTATCTTGAAGTGAGTAAGTACAATGAATTGTGTGGTATTATACGTGTTATAGGATTTAAAATATTACAAGTAGTGGTATCAACCAGCATACATATATAAATGTTAAAGAAAATATTCTTTTGTAAATATCTTATAAGGTGTAAAATAATCACAGTTACCATTATGAATTATAATCATAAATGTGTAAGTGGGCAGTACAAACTTTTCTCATAGTATCACAAAAAATACTTCTAAAATACAGAATTATGAACAAACATAAGCAGAGATCATAACAATATATTGTGATTTCAACATTTTCTTTTCTTTGATTTGCATTATTTCAGAGATTGTTTTCTTAGATTTTGATTATTTTGCTAAGTAAATTTAGGAGTGAAAATTAAAAGTATTACATGTAAAAGTATATCTGAAAACATTTTTAAATATAATATTAACAGCGTGCAGTGACAGTTTTATTTGAATTTATAGGTAGCTACAGTTCAAGACACAGACACAGTATTCAATTAAATACAGCTATTCTGTCCAAAAAATACATATCATGATTTAATTAAATGTGTGAAAGAAACAGTAATATTTAAGGCGGTCTTATACATATAAATTGGGAAAAAAATCAATATTTGTTTTTATTCGATTTTTCGATTCTATACATCACTCTCAAATTGTAAAAAAAATTTGAGAGACATTTAAAAAATTCCCAAAGATACAAGCAAAAATGTGAATAAACTTCTATAGGAACATGTCATCAATTTTGACTGACTTGGGTTTTATCACGTTAATACAAGCCATATAAAGAATTAATTTACAGCGGGTTTTAAATTTTAAGAAAAAAAGTAATAGTTAGAAATTGTTCATTTTAAATTTATAAAAATAATTTTTTAATTAATTAATTTTTATTAATTTTTTAATTGAGTTTTTAATGAGAAAAGATTGCAAAAAAGCGTTCCTACTACACGATAAATTGAGATAATACGTTAATTAATTTAATGTTTATATATTTCTTACATGCAAACATAATCTAAACACACAAAAATTTTAAATGCAACTCGCGAACTCAAATTGCGCGCTCAACTGGTAAGAAAGTATGAGAGACCCAGCTTCAGCCTTTAAGGCGCCATTTGTCATGCACTATGATCGCTGCTTGAGAACTGAGAAATCAACTGTCAGTGTTGCGAGCGTCGGCTGCTCAGTGCGCCCATGTGTGCTTTTATTCTGAGTGTTTAAGGTTATATTTATTGTCGATTCAGAAAAAAGACATTCACTAAGTAAACTCACACGTTGTCTGAGCCTCAAACTTCAATTTCTTGGATATATTAGATAAGTAGAAATTTTCTAAATAAATACTATATTATATGAAAGAATTATAGATACTTTGTGAAGATTTTTGTTCCAGATTTACTTAATAGATGACACCCAAACAATTATTCCATAAGGTTCATGATGGGATTTGAAAATCATTTAAGTGATAAAGAGCTGTAGCTATAGCTGTCTGTGTCAAGCTGCGATAGCTCTTGAGTGGTAAGTTTGTATATATTCATTACTTTCTTCTCAGTTAAGCGTTCTTTTATAAATAAACAACATTATTGAATTTTTTTTACTATATCTAATATTTTTTCATATATCCTATACATTAGATTTTTAATTCCTATTTCTTTTTTAATTTTCTTTTATAATATTGAAATAGAAATTTTTGTATTACTATTTCCTCTGTATATGATTATATGTTATTTGTGATTTTTCAATATTTTTATCATAGCAACATGCCAAGTTATTGTGTCAAATAATTTAAAATAATTTATTCTTTACAGATATTAAATTAACTGAACAAGTCTCAGTTTATGATTGAAAATAACTACTGCCTACACTGTTTGACAGCTTGAGGATCCGTACGTGTTATTACAAAATAATGGTAAGTCATATCTTTTCTTGTAAATTATTATAGTTTACTTCATAATATTGTTTAATAATATATATTTTTATGTTTAAGAAGGTAAAAAAAATGTTGTAGTTTAGAAATAGCTTAAATGTCAAAGTTTATATAACTTTTCATTTATGGCTTATTTTTGAAAATCTCATATTTTGAACTTCTGCGTTGTTTTTTTTGGAGATCGCTTGATGGATTTTAATGAAATAAAGTGGAAGTTACTTGTTATATGCCCCTCTATGGTAGGTTACTCTGAAATTTTGATATTTTTTGATTGAGTATTTTTTTAATCACAAAAACCATGAAAATTCATAAAAATACGAATAAAAAAGTGGTTTTTGTGATTAAAAAAATACTTAATCAAAAAATATCAAAATTTCAGAGCAACCTGCCATAGAGGGGTATATAACAAGTAACTTCCACTTTATTTCATCAAAATTCATCAAACGGTTTCTAAAAAAAACTACACAGAAGCATATTTTTTAAAATCACCATATCTCAGATTCGAATGGTTGGATGGCCCCTACCTTTAGATTAAATTAAAGAAAATATGTTATATTTACAATATTTATATATATATTTATCAAATAATAATCATTTCAATTATTTTTTCAAGTATTCATAGTCTCAGGGGCTATTAGGTATAAGACCGCCTTAATACAATAAAAATAAGTCTATCTTTATGAAAAAGATAAGAGTAAAATAATTGAATTCAACTCACAAGAATAGAATTCAATTTAAAGAAGTTACGTGTTACAGTGAGTGTCAAGATGAAACTTCACATTTTAATATATTAAGCCTATACCAGATTTGAATTTTATATATACATATATATATACCTTAATATATGTAAGCTCAATGTATACATATGTAATTTATGTACCAAGTGATAAATAAAAAAATAGTTTCATTGACTCTCATATATTCATGTACTTTTAATTTTGTTGGCTTTGCTGGAATTTTCAGATTTTAGATTGGATTTTTATTTTATTTCATACCACTGGCTGAATATTTTATATTTATAGTAGTGTTAGAAATAATAATTTAACTTAGCGTAATATTTTAAAAAGTCACTCAATAGTGATGAATTGAGAGTGTAAAAGAACAGATTGCAATAACTTTTGTTGAATATCGATAGTTGATATGCATCGGCAGTTGACATAAAATTTTTAATGGATACATGTATATACTTACTAGATCTAATGTTAAATCATTTTATATGATTAAAAGGATTTCAGATTCACAAAAGTAAATTTTAAATTTTCAAGTTTTATAGTAAGTTTTTTTCAAGGCTTAATTGTTAATCTATTAAGATGTTGGTATTAAAATCCAAATAATCTTTTTTTTAATAGACTTCCCATGCCATGACTGCTATCTCGCTAGGTAAGATTGCCTATACTTCCATATTCAAGAAATAAAAAGGCACACACAGAATCTATTTTTTAAGTAAATTAAGACTTGATATATTAAATAAGTTTCCTCAAAAATTGTTCGGGTTACTCATATTTATCTAATAAACGCTGTTCTATGTAATATATAATACACACAAATAAAAACAGTATAATAGAAATACTTTATTTTTTATTAGAAATACTTTAAAGACTTTAATGAGTTGTTGCTGCTGCAGTTAATGGAACAGTATTTATGCAACAAGTATATAACCTTAACATTTTTTAAGGAAACTGTTTTTATTTAGTATTAGCAACAGATTGGGATTCCGGATCCTTGATGCTCTCCTAGTTAATATTAAAAATAATTATATTCAGTAAAATATCAGAATCCATGACAACAAAAGCATTGAAAATAGTTTATTATGCTTTCTTCCACAGCATAATAAACTATGGAATCATTGCATGGGGAGGTGCTTACGGAAATGCATTAAACATAATTAAAAGATTACAGATTAGGTTTTTATATTTTAAATTTTGTTATGTATAGGAAGAAATTTGTACAAATGTGTTATATATTTATTACACGTTTTTATTTTTATTTTTTTTATTTTCTTTATTTTCTTTATTTTCTTTTTTTTTACTGTTAGATATTCTATTAATGGGTTGATTCTGGTAAATAAATAATGAAAAATAATCAAACTCACCAAAATATCTTAAGATATCCTTCAACTTATCATATATTAGACAAAACAGTGCCAATTAATGCTAATGTTCAGAACCCAGGTAATGGTTTTTATAGATAAACTGAAGGAAAGTGTTGAGTCGAATCAAACAAATGTCTACAAAAAAAGCAAAAGAAAAACATGAAGCTCAAGCACATGTTCTTTTAAAATAATGTGTGTGTGTGTGTGTGTGCGCATTCACACACACACATATAAATAAATATACACGCACATGTATAATCTTATAATTAATGTGTATATATTACCCCCATATAATTTGAACGAAACATATGGCACTGTAAAAAGATCATATTATACTTTCAAAAGCAATTTTAACTTTTTAAAACACTCTCATCAATCCATTCTTTATTGATCAACTGATGATTTTGAGTGTCATGGTTATACCGGTGAAATTTTTTGTCGTTTCGATTATCAAAAAATTAAAACTTAAAAGAATGCAAAAATATAAAAACCCGTAAAATATTAAAAATTTACTTTCACAAATATAAAATTTTGAAAGTCAACTTACCTGGATTGCAACGATTTTTAACGCGTTCTCAAGATGTCGGTTGCTTTTTTGTCAATCCTCTCGTTTTTGCCAACGATGACGGAAATATGAAGCCAAAATAAAACCGTTGTAATGATTGGCCAAGTCTGTTTAAAAAGGGACCTGTGATTGGCCGACGATTATGTTAACTTCTTGCTTATAATCTTAGCTGATTGATTCGAACAAAGCTCGCACAAAATTTGAAATGCGGAAATATTTATTAAATTAAAAACATATATATAGTAAGTCAAGGAGTCAGACTCTTACTTGATTACCTATATATAGGTAGACGATTCGTATTAGTGCAGCAAAAACGATACAACACAATTTTATTGTTGATAGTCAATGCAACTCTATTAATAGTAGCAATTCATAATCATTATTATTTTCATATCGATTTCGCTTGTGCAAGTTTATTAAAAATCTACTGATATAAGTATCAGACAAGTACAAAATGTAAATCCTGTTGCAATTCTATGCTGTTAAGTATCTAATGCAAATACCTAATGCAATTTTTTTGCAATTCTGTTGTACAGGCGAGTATAAATATCAACATCCCAAATATAATTTAATAACTTCAAGTCTGATGCACTTCTGCTTTTAAGTGTCTAACGTAAATAATCTGATGCAATCCTGTTATAAGCCTGCTGTACAGTAAAGAGCAAAATGTCTTTCCCCAAAGTGCAATTAAAATGATGTAAGTGTGCTGCAATTCTGCTGTTAAGTATCTAACATAATTATCTGATGCAATTCTATTGTATTTCTACTGTACAGTCAAGTACAAAATGTCCACCCCTAAAATGCAATTACTATGGTGTAAGTCTATTGCAATTCTGCTGTTAAGTATCTAACGTAACTATCTGATGCAATTCTACTGTCATTCTGCTGCACAGTCAAGTGCAAAATGTCAACTCCTAAAGTGCAATTAAGGTGGTATAAGTCTGTTACAATTCTACTGTTAAGTATCTAACGTAATTATCTGATGCAATTCTACTGTAATTCTGTTGTACAGTCAAGTGCGAAATGTCAACCCCTAAAGTGCAATTAAGATGGTGTAAGTCTGCTGTAATTCTACTGTAAAGTATCATACGAAATTATCTGATGCAATTCTGTCGTGATTCTGCTACGCAGGCAAGTGCGAAATCGCAACCCTCTAATTGCACTTGAACTACTGTAGGTCTGTGGTAATTCTTCTGCTTAGTATATGGCGCAATCGTCTTCTATAAACCTACGACAATTCTGTTGTTTTTGTGAGTGCAAGTTATGTACCTCTTCAATGAGCCCTACACTTTCCGTAAGTCTAACGCAATTCTTGCACTTGAATTATTCCACAATTCCTTCTCGTCAGAATTATATAATCTGCTGAAGCAGACAACATAATTTCTGCTGTAATTTTACTACTTTTCAGAAAAATTGCAGCAGAATTACAGCAGAATTAAGATTGGTGTGCTACCAGGGAAATGGGTTGAGTTTGGTCTGGCTGCGATCTGAGCAATTCTAAAATTTACGTCATGTTATAGGCTGCGAAAAGGGACTTAGAAAATATTAGAAAAATCGTTTTTCGGACATATAATATTATCTCCGTGAAATTCGCACACAAATGGGTTGGGTTTGGTCTGGCTGCGATCTGAACAATTTAAAAAAAAATACGTTATGTTAGAGGTAGCGAAAAGGAACTTAGAAAATATCGAAGCACTCCTCAAAGTACTCCCACAAACTCTGACAACTAAATGGAATACTAAACACAATCTATACACAATTAATACATAAAAAATGGATTAAAAAAAATAAATAATATAGTGCAATGGAATATCAGTGGAATGAAAAATAATTACGAATTCCTACAAGAACTGTCAAATAGCAAAAACATCACTATTGCATGCTCACAAGAGACTAATCTAAATGATAAAGATAATATAAAACTAAATGACTTCACAGGCTACTTTAGAAACATAAGTGAATGTATGAATGCAAGTGGAGGAGTAGCAATCATAATCAAAAACACAATACATAGCCAAAGACTGCCTCTAAATACAAGCATTGAAGCGATATCAGTAAAAGTAATAATTGGAAATCAAAACATTTACATTTGTTATATTTATTTGAGTAACCAATATAAATTAGATACAACAGTACTAAAATTTCTCTTACACCAAATACCAACGTCTTTCATACTTCTGGGTGATATCAACAGTCATAACTCACTATCGAACTCATATAAAACCGAAAGTAGGGGTAAACAAATTGAAGAATTCATTAATAACAACATCATAATAATAAATGACAACGCACCAACTGATTTTAATGTAAGCAATGGTATTCTCAGTGCAATAGACCTAACCTTATGCAGCAGCAGCATAGTGAACCACTTAGAATGGCAAGCATTAGATGATCTGTATGGCAGCAATCATTTCCCCTTAATCATAACGATTAATGTTCAATCTACTTTCCAAGGACTAATCACAGCAGATCGAAATATTACAAGGACATCATACCAAAACATAGTGTCAGAGAACATAGTTAAAAACAATTATAAAAAATTAATGAACTTTGAGAAATTATGTTCTTAATTAGATCTTGTGTTCTATTTCATGTTGATATTTCAAGCATATACGCTGTTAGTATTTTATATATCTGTACAATCATTTTAGAATTTATTATATAAATATAATAGTATTTAAAATATAAATAAATATTTTTACGGCATACATGTACATTTTATTACTTTGATGTAATCATAACAATGTAAATACTAGTAATGACAATCTAATGCATAGCATAAATTTTTACATTTAATCAGACACAATAATAAATAAATTTTTAAAATATTTTCTTACATATGTCATTATTATTATACTTTCCCAAAACCTTCTTACATATATTTTGTAATTTTATTCCTGTTGAAAATAATTATAAGATGTTATTGTTGAACAATCAAATATAACCATATCAACTTAGAGAATCATAAGACTATACATGACAAAAAGTTTTTTAAAGTCTTTGGAATAAAGCTACTTTGATGTAAAATTATATTTTCAACATAAAAGATATCTACTAATATTTTCCTCGAGTCAATAGTTTTGAAGAAAAATATGAAATTTTGATTTTTTAGAGTAATCGGTCCTTTGACCTGATTTTCGACTTCTTAAATAAAGCATATATGCTTTTTAAAAAAATATAGGTTTGTTGTATTCGAAAAAAGAAACAAAAAAGGTCTCTATAAGTTTTTTTGTAAAGTTAACAGTTTCAGAGAAAAAAATTCAACAAAAATCAATATATTGGTGAATTTTTTTCTCTGAAACTGTTAACTTTACAAAAAAACTTATAGAGACCTTTTTTGTTTCTTTTTCTGAATACAACAAGCCTATATTTTTTTAAAAAGCATATATGCTTTATTTAAGAAGTCGAAAATCAGGTCAAACGACCGATTACTCTAAAAAATCAAAATTTCATATTTTTCTTCAAAACTATTGACTTGAGGAAAATATTAGTAGATATCTTTTATGTTGAAAATATAATTT
>JAWWEQ010049886.1:0-12609 GCA_035583055.1 Torymus tubicola
AATATCTGTTTAAATCGAACCGTTTTAAATTACCAACGACTTTAATAGTTTAATATACTGTTTACTACGGAGCAATATGTAAACACGTCTGTATTCGACGACGACTAGTGCCCGAATGACGACTAGTGCCCGAATATATATAAAGATAGCAAGAAAGCTAGAGTCACTGTGTTTTCTGGAATACCTAAGGTAAGGTTCTTTTACAGTGCTCTGCTTTATCGACAGGAGTAACTATGATAGACAAGAATTTTTTTTCAAATAAAATTAGAAAAACTTATGTTCTCTGAAATTAAAAATTTTTCATAATGTAAATGATTATATTCAACATTGAAAAAAGTTAGGCAAATTTTTGGTAAAAAAACGAAGTTTTCTCAAAAATTAGATTTTTTCTTTTTTACATTTTTTATTCTCAATAAAAAACAAAATCGAATTTCGTAAAACGGTTTGTGGGAGTATATTTTTTAAGAAATTTGGAAACTAATTATGCAATAAATAAAAATTAGTAGGAAGATTAGTGTAGTAAAATGTTGTCTAATTTTACTATGCTTTTTTCTGTTCTACTATACCATATTGTTGTTTAAGCACACGTAGGAATTGTAGGGTTGTGCAGAAATAATCAAGCTACTGTAATGTGCAAAAAATAAGGTAGTTTTCTTTTATTGATACCAGCGTACAAGACCACTGAAATGTGCGTACGTTTCCTTGCCCAGATATCGCGCAAGAAAGCGAGTTTGCCCTGCGTTGCTCTTCTACTTCTCGCGCTTTACACATATACTCACACACACACGTATCTGCATCTGCGCGCGCAGCTCATTCGCCACCAACGTATTCGCGCTATGAATGTATACTTATACGTAACACATCCCCTTGTAATAAAGAGAACAACACGCATACATTTTTTTTGCTATTTTTTATTTCCGCATACATAGTCCGTAAGATTCGTCGGCGGATGTTTTTTCCTCGTCGATCGCGTAGGAGTCGCACTTATTTCGCCTTCATTGTCGAATGAATGTGCTCTGGATTTCTGTAATAGTTTTCTAGGTAACGATCTCCTGAAACCTCTGTCACGGCAGCTAATCTTACGAGGTGGAATTTCAAGCGTCAGCGGAAGACTTACAAAGTTACTTCCCGAGGCGGAAGTTGTTGGGGAATCATTTACCTCCTGTTTTGCCAAATATACTTTAATTTGTTCTTCAAAGGGAACAGAATAGTCATTAAATTTACAGCTTGTGTTGCGAGAGCTTTGTTTTTTTATTATCTTTAATTGATCTCAATTGATCAATGTGCCTTCGCTATATTCTACCGCCATCGAGCAATATCTCATAATGGAGTTTCTCTTCATGTTTATTTATTTTGCCAAATAACCATTTGATTTTCTCCGCGTAATTACGTGCTGCGACCTTTTCCCCCGCGATTAGTTTTCTGAATATTCTATCTTTATTATATACTAGAGATTTTAACAGCGCGCGTTGCGCGCCCTAACCTAGGAGACGTGTCGACTTCCTGACTTAGACGCATGCGCGCTACACGAGCCAATCACATAAAGTTTATCTTGGCTTCACATCATCTGGTCATGACTTTTTATATAAGGATTTCTTTAACAGTGTTTTCATTTTCCTAAGGTTTTATCAAATCTAATTTAGTACGTCTTTTACGTTTAAATATTAGTTCCGCTGGCGAAAGTCCAGTTTGTGCATGAGGTATTGCTTGATATTGCACTAAAATACTATATAATTCTGATTCTAAGTTAGGTTTATCCACAACTTTTGCTAACGCTAATTTAGTTGTTTGTACAAATCGTTCTACTTGCGTGGTCAATTTCTGCACAATTTCATGCTCGTTTAGGAAATTTTTGTATTTTTCTGATGTAAAGGTTCGTCCGTTTTTGAAACTAAGATTTTTGGAATGCCGAATTATGCAAAAATTGCTTTTCATTTATTTATTGTAAGTTTCGTGAGCATGCTATTCACGATGTGAACCTTGGGCCATTTTGAGAACGCATCGACAGCTCCCAGATGTGCTTCTCTGCGTTAGTCGGTTCATTTCTATGTTCTTGACAATTTCTAACTAAATTTTCAATATCGCGAGTTATACTTATGGCCACCAACAATGTCCTCGAGCCAGTGCTTTCATTTTTATTACTATACCAAAATGCTCAATATGTACTTCTTTTAAAATCTTATTACGCAACTCTTGGGGAATTACAAATCTGTGACCACGTACTAGCACGCTTTCTTCTTGAAAATTCTTGTGGCGCGATACACCATGTATCTTTAGTGTTTAACTGCTTGTTTGCTAACAAGGCCGATAATACTTTTGATTGCTCTGTATCGTTTTTCGCCGCCACGATTATATCTTTAGTAGTGATAGGTAGTGTCTCAATCATTTGAATATAGAACGCATCAACTATATCATTTGTTTTCGTACGTTCTGAAATCGGGTGTAGCGACAGTCCGCGTTTGCGTTATTTTCAGAACGTTTGTACTCGATTTCATAATTCAATCCCCGTAAGCAAATTGCGTAACGTTGCATGCGCATCTCGCTGTAAATAGGTAATCCCTTTTTCGGAAAAGAAATCTGTGTTAAAGGTCGGTGATCTGCGACCAAAATAAATTTTGTACCATAAAGGTATTGATAAAGTCTTTTGATCGCTAAAATCGCTAAAAATCCTCTTCATGCACTCGTTAAAAAAGAACAGTCTGTAACAGGGGGAAAGTGGCTGAAAAAACCCAATCTTCCCTCCTTATTGCACAATGCACTTATTCATTTTATAAGTTCTTTTTTAGCTTGTTCAGCAATGAATTCCTTTGCCATAATCCTCGATGAAAGATCTACAAAAAGAGTGGTACCAACCAAATGGCTGTCTAATAATAATAAAATTCTACATTGACCACCAATCCAGGATGCAAATAAAATAAAAAAAATGGTTATTAACCTGGCCTATGCAGAAGAGAGTTGGGAGACATACCCTATAAAACGTTTTATAAAAACAAAAAGCAAGTATTAGTTGTAAAAGTCTCTACTAATTTACTTTCATTTAGTTTTAGTTAAATTTATATAAAAAAAATTACTGTTTCCTATAGTAACGCTAGGACATACTTGGAATACGCTGAAATTTCCTACTTTTGAAATAAATCTTCCTACGTTTTTAATAAATTTGCCAACATTTTTAACAAAATTTCCTCATTTGTTTTTAAATATTACTATTTTTAATAGGAATCTTACGGGGTCACGTGTCAGTAAGCCGACATAACCTGACAAAAGATCAAGTACTTACAACTCTTTTTTTATACAAAAACTCATCCAGAGTATCATTTCCAAAATAAACATCGTCAATAACATATTTAGTCCGATCTTATGCCTATGGGACGGGGTGAGCTGTAACATATGTAGACGAGTCGAAACACCGTACGTACAAATACGCGATGGCGCAGCGGTCAGAGTGCTGTTTCCGGATCAGCGGCCTGGGATTCGATTTCTCACGGGTCCTTTGTTTTTTCCAAAATAAAAATATTGTTTCTTATTTAATTTAATATGTACGTTTCAAATAAAGTCGGTAAGGTAGATCACGAAAGATATTTTTTTAAATTATGAATTTCCAATTTACTTTTAGAAAATATAAAATCCACTATATTGCAAGTACGTCCCAGCGATACTACAGAAAATAGTCATTTTTCTTATATAAATTTTAAAATTTCCTCTATGATTTTTTCCGTACAGCGACGTCCTATTATCGCGCATAAGAATTTTGTAGGTATGAGTCTTATAATTTTGCATAAAAAAATAAATCTTATATCTTTGCAGATGATTATATTAATGCGATAGATGATATTAAAAATAACATTGATGAACTAACAGATGGGAGCGACTATGATGTTTTGAAAAGAACCAGATCACTGCGAAATAGAAAACATTTTTCGGATGACATCCCTGAGCATTCCAAAAAACAAAAAGTAGATATGCCAGCGGAAATAATTTCGAGTTCAGAATCTGTAGATGAACTACTTATAGGGCATACTTCAGCGCCCCCGTCAATTTCTTTAATTAATGAGGAATCGCAGATATCTCATGGTAAATACAAGTATATTATGCTGCTAGGGAGTAAAGAAGGGTTATTGACTCTTGCGAGAGATTTGGTACCACGCGAATCGAGATTAAAAACATAAAACTATATTTATGAATTTTTTTTTATAGTTTCTATAATAGATATCGATATGAATCCTTTTGGGTTCAATAAAGGCACTCTTAATGTATATGAAACAATTCTTTTTTTAATTTTACATTGTTTATTTATGTACAATTGTAAAAACTGTTGAACGTCGAAAAAAAACCGGATGTTGATGGCAGGCATAATTTTGAAGCGAAAAATTATCTGAATTACAAAATTTTCAAAAATTTAGATTCAGAAAAGCTGTAGCTATCGCCGAAACTAGGATAATTAAGATTCATGGAAAAATAGCAAAATGATGGCTGTTAAAAAAAATTTTTGAAAAAATCGTGTTTCTTTGCTTCGTTTTTAGGTTGAAAAATGTAGTTAGAATTAAAATGTTGACAATTGTAGTTCCGGCGATAGCTGTACATACGGTGAAGAGGTGGTAAAAATTTTGAAATGATCGGTTGAATACTTTTTGACAAATCGTATCCGCCAATCGAAAAAAGTGGTTTTAAAAAAAACGCGTTTAAATTTATGATATAATAAGCAAATAAGCGTGTCTTGTGGACTGCGGCAAACTAAAATTGACAAAACACACTAGCAGTGATCGGATCGTTTTAAAATTTTTACACAGCATTTTTTTATGTTTTCCTTTCGAAATCCATTAAAACAAAAAAATCGATTTTGGGAAAGTGAAAAAGTTGTATGAACTCTTAAGTCAATAATGCACCTTCTATAATAAAAAGCGTGGCAATTCCTAAAAATTCCCAAAATAAGATTTCATAAGATTAATAATATTTCTATCAAAAATTTTTTTAGATGATGAAACCTCAAAATCTAAAGATGTTTCTTCAAAAGAACAATCCGATGAAAATGAGCTTGGAAAAAACAATATAGAAAAACCATCTTCTAAAATTCTTGAGGACCCTTTTTAAAACTGTCGAGGAAGGCGTGAAAGTTTTGTTTGGTTAGTAATAATTCAAAATTCGATATAGGAATCTATAATTAGCTTCGATACTCTCATAAAATATTTAAAAATATTCACAAGTTATCCCTGGTAGAAATGATCACCAAACGTTTGCCATCCGTTCGCCAAATCGCAAAGGTTTGACCAACCTTTTAACCAATGTTTGGTAATAAATACCGCTTCTTTCGTTACGAAATTATCCTTGTGGTTGGCCAACGAATGCTTAATATTTAAAAATCACGAAAAAGTCTATTTAAATAATTTAATAATTAAATAAAAATATTGAAAGCTGTATTATTCATGAAATGTTCAAAAAAAATACAGACAGCATATCTTACTTGATATAAATAGACTTAAATTAGTAAACTTCTAGTTCAATTTGGGGTTAACTTATATAAACATATATGTCCTATAAGTGTGACTCGCGCGTCTGTGCAGTCAGGTGAATATACCTATGTATGTACACTTATATCATTACTGGCAGCTATTCGGAGCACAGCCCGCATATTATACAACGTCTATTAACCTTCAAATAATTTTAATAGTTTAATAGTTAATATTATTGTTTCATAAGCTATTAGATATTCAATTATTGATAATTCAGCAACCGTTGGCTAATCTTTGGTCAATATTTTTGTTATTCGTTTGATAAACCATATAAATATATAATGTAATAAAATTTATTTCCATAGGTGTGAACAAACAATTATTACAAGTTGTCTATCAACTTTCAAAAAAGGTTAATATTGTTAATAAGAAGGTAGCCACGGTTGGTCTAGATAAACGTAGTAGTGCACCAAATATCTCCACTTCGATATAAAGAACCATGAAGCAATATTTTCAAATAGAAAATAAAGAAAAAATATTAGCTGTCGAAGACAAGTTAAAAAAGGATTCATCCTTTTTTAACAATGTAGTGAGTTAAATACATTTTTTCAGTTAACATAAAATGTAAAATATATTTTTTTAAACTTGTATTGGAATATATGTATTTGTGTGTGTATTATAAATAAAAATTTTTTTTAATTTTGTTAATATTTTAATATGATATTCTTATTTAAAAAGTAAATCAAAATTATAAAAACAGAATCCTCTTTATCACCACTGGGGTTTTTATTTAATTAAATAATTTGTCAAATTTTTTTAATTAAAAAAAGTAATAAATAGCTTGTAAAAATAGCTAATTTCTAGGTAGCGATGAAACGATTTTTCGAGAGAGAGAGTAGAGTAAACGAAATAAAGTAACCTTAAAATGTTTTTACTAAATTTTCTCTGTAATATAATCGTGAATTTAGATGTCAATATTAAAAAAAGATAGCTAACCAAAACGTTAACATAAATTATTGGTTCGTTTATAGTACTGTTTCAGGTGATATAAACTAAAACAATGGTTTTTCCATTTGATTCTGTCTTTCTCACTCCTCGTCATAATAGCAAGCCTCTTATTAGCCATTTTCTAACTAAAAGAACTGGTCAACTTTAATATCTTTGAAATACAAATAATTAAGTTAATGTAAGTTAGTAAAAAAACTGAATCTATTATTTTGTCTATTGAATGACTAATAATACAGAAAAAATCGTTTCATTGATAGATAGATAGATAACAGGTAAATAATGGAATTAATTTCTACCAGGGTACTTTACACCATCTTAAACTGAATATGACCCGTTTTATTACTTAAGAATTTTGAAATACCTGTAACAATAAATGTAAGATAAAAGGTATCCGAAAATCATTGCGTGATGCAATTGCAAAATAATTCAATTATTGAATTTTGATTGTTATGGCTGGGCAAGGGTAAGAGGTCACAATAATCAAAATAAACTGATTTAGTATACGTAAATATAGTTGCACATTATAATAAGAAAAAATGAAGTTTCATCTACGTAAACAAAGTATAATTTGAGAGCAATATATAGTTTAGTTTGCTCTAAAAAAAATCAGTGAATATCAGTGAAATAGCATACATCAACTTTCCAAATAGAGAAATTAAATATACTTTATTTGAAAAGTGAATATGAACTGTTTAAACAAGGATAGCGAATGAGATATAAAAATAGAATAAATAGAAAAGAAAGATAGATAAATACGTTGATTTTGGTAATAAAAAATATAATTAAAAGCAGTAAAGAGAAGACGTACTCTAATCTTGAAATTCTTTCGACTAGGCATCATAAAATTTATTCTTAAAAATCGTAATTACAATACAACTGAATATTAAAATATATTACATACGAAAATATTACAATAAATATTACAATAAAACATTAAAATAAAATAATAAAAACTTTGAGTCTATGCTCAAATTGCAATGAAACATTGTGATTGAAGAAAAAGTTTCTCCGTGTGAATATTTCATTATTTCTGAACAATTATGTAATTTTCACTGATTATTTTTAGAGTTCCACTCAAACAAAATAGAGAAACGTATACTGTGATCGAAATGTACTATTATATAGCATAGCGTGTCCTAAATCCGCATTAACATACTTATGTTAATGCGTTATATAAGTATATTACAATTCGTGAATTATCATCCTCATTTCACTCGAGCATTAATATACTATATATAACACAGAACGAAAGTAGATTTTCGCCTTGAATGATTAGGTACTGCTTTCGCGAGGAGATTTTCCCCTTGGATGGTATTGGTGCGTTCGCTTCGGTCGAGCAGTAAACGCATCCTCGGGAAAAATCTACTTAATCGGACAGTAAATTCACCTGTGAGAAAAATTTTCTACTTTCGCCTCTTGTAGTATAATACTATTTCTTTTTTCGAGCTTTTTTGTTAGTTTAATTAAAGAAAAGTAAGACAGAGGTGTTTGGAAGAGTGAAGACTGTATGCGTGTTTATTTATATATTTTGTAATACAAACACAAATATAAATAGAAAAAAATAATGTTATATTTTATCCCTTAAAGGAAACTACTATCTACCGGTTGGAAGGATTCACATTAAAAATACACGATAAAAGGAACAGTTCGATGATGAGATCTACATGTGTCTATATGTGTCTGCTGCATGTCCTGCGCAATTCTTTGGAAAAATTAGATTTTTTATTTTACAGGCAACAAGAAGTCTCAGGAGACAGGTTTATAGACCTCCTTGCAGAATCCTCATTTTTCTCATCTATCCAATTACTGACATATATCAAATCCCATCATATAGCAAAACCCGATATCAAATCATGTCCATATTTTTGCTATTTATTAATAGTAAATTACAATACATGTGCAATAATGGTTTAGTTAAGACATGAGTATTGTACAGAATTTTCTCGCACGGCCTGCCTAAACCCGCCGTCACGCATATCCGTGACCGAGCAGGCCACTGATAGATATGACTCAAGCGCGGGCTCAGGCCACACCGTGCTATAAATTAATTTTATACCACTCTAACCTCAAAATTACAACTTTGATATAATTTTTCGGCGCTCGTGGTATAAAATACTGTTCGAAATTTGTACAAAAGTCGATTATTTGGCTCATGTGACTTTTTCGCACTCGCTTCGCTCGTGCAAAAAGTTACATGAGCAAAATAATCGACCCCCACACCCGTGTCGAGATGTACTAATATTGCAAAGTATAACGTGCTATAGTTAATTCAATCTTTTTGCAATGCACATAATGAAAACAGAGAAATTGATCGTTCTCTGACATTGACCTCAAAGTCATGATATACATGAAACTTTACTATAATTAATTTGTTTCAGTCTACTAAAAATTTTTTGAGAACTCGAATTATGTCGTATAATATTGGAGTTACTGTAATATGACTTAAAAGACCACATTCTCTCGAAAATGGACTAATACATATTGTCATTTGTTATTACACGAGTATAGTTATAGAAGTACATACTATCATAGAAATGATATGTTAAATAATTTTTATGTAGCATACATGATATATTTAACTATAGCATTGTATTATTCGCTGCTGCATTTATTAGCTTCTTTTTTAGTAGAATTAATTTAGAATTATTATTGTTTTTATAGTAATAAAGTAAATATTTCTAGGTAGCCTACATGAAGAGTAAGGGAGGCAATACGGCACATGATATGGTGTATATTTTAAGTGACACTCTCAGTAATGAAGTAGCAATGATGTACAGCTTCTTTGGAACTAAAAATAAAGAAAGATTTTGCGATCTAGTTTTATGCAGCTGCATATTTAGTTAGTATATTTAAAATAAGATAAATGTACACGAAAAGAAATTTTAGAGTAAAAATTACCAAAGAACCTTAGTAACATATGAAAAAATTGAAATGGAAAGGTCTGTCTATCCATTACTGTAGAAAATAGTAATTAATTCTATCTGCAATACTTGTAATTTTCACTATAAAATTTCTCTCCGTGTAAATATTTTTTTTAACTGGTTATTATTTTTATTCGTTTATTTAACTTTTAATTCTTTTTATTTTATTCAAGTGGCTGTTAAAAATACTTTTAAAAACAGTACCGATGACGAGATAAAAAAAGTTTAAAGATGCGCTTAGATACGGCCAGTACAAGGGTGAAGCGTTCAATAACGTGAGTAATGTTTTACTGTATAGTACATATAGTAATATAATATTTGCCTCTGCTATTTGCACGTCAGATTTATGTATACAAAGTATATACATACATAATGGAATATAATTTCACTAGTCAGATGTCAAAAGAAAACAAACATGACAGCAACGTGTTTTGAAACTTATTCTATGAATCAGCGTACTTTACATCTGACGTACGTTTAGCAAGAGCCATCATTTATTAGCGATAAGTACTTCGAATTAATTTAAAAATTTAAAAAAGAAATAGTCGTAAAATATGCTTTAAACACTTATTTAAGGAATAACTATCTCGTGATTTTTTCATGGTAATGTGGCTTGAGTACAAACATTTTACGCGGTTTTAACGTAACTTTGTCCCACTAGTATCGAAATATACCATTATACTGAATTAAAAATATATTGAAAATATATATCTTTACAAATAAGATACGCTGAATAACATATATTATGTTTGTACATATTTCAGAACCACTGAAGCTAAGAAAAGGAATGTGTATGTCCCTGTGATTCCTGGAGATGATACTGATGAACCAGAGAGCGAACAATCGCAATAAAAGTGATGCTATAGATTAGAAACATAACTTACAAAAGTATATATAGTATATAAGTTTATAAAAATAACTTAAAAATAACTTACAAATACGTGTACAATAAGAATAAAATATCATTATTTTCTAACAATTCTACCCTGTAGTTCATTAATTCGCTCGTTAACATTTATTATTTATCCAATAAATACAATGTTGCTTAAAAATTTTTTGGAACTTCACGTAATAAATGCTTACAATGTATATATATATATATATATAGATGCTCAATTGATTCACGATGAAACCTTTCAATTAGTAATTTAACTGTTAATTTGTCTCGAATTTATTAATCGATAAATATTAAAAACTTTTTGAAGTTAAAGAAATTTTTGCTAATTGCTTATATCTTATCTGATAAATTAATAAAAGTTTCGAAATCTAATAATTTAATCTACCAATGCATTGTCAATTTTCATCATCTTCTACATCACGTCGCGTAGTCCCTCTCCCCCGCCCTTTATCTTTATTATACTTTATTTTAATAATATGCGTCATGTAAATATTGGTATAATATTGTAATGGCGAGTACTGGGAAATCTTCCGTAATGTTCTTATAATATTTTCTTGAAATATTCCATGAATTGCCTTTTCCAAGTTCCAAATGATTCATGAAGTATTTCAATGTTACAGTATACAAATATTATTGGAATCGTTCAATGAAAGATTCCTGAAAAGTATTCAGAAATCAGTTCATCAAAACTTCCAGAAATATTTCATGAATTCTTTTTGGAGAGTTGCAGTAACGATTTCTGAAATATTTCAATGAAAGACCATTGGACAATTCCAATGAAAGATTACTGGATGATTCCACTGGAAGATATTTCAAGGTATGACAACAGAATTATTACTGGAGTATTTCATTGGAAGATATGTGGAATAAATTCCGTAATCATTGCATTAAAATTTCTTGAAATATTTTATGAATTCTTTTTGGAAAATTCCAGTAATGACTCATGAAATATTTCAATGTCAGGGATTTCGAGGACATATGAATATTTCTGGAATATTCCAATGGAAGATTTCTGGAAGATTTCAATTCTTATTCTACATATTCCAGGAATCTTCCAGGAAAATTTCAGTCTGTGTGGGAAGTAGAAAAATTGGATGAGATCAGATACAAATTAAATCTAAAATTTAATGTGAAGTCTGTCATATGAAACAACCATCTAAGTAATGAAACACAAATTTTCCTTGGCATAAAAATAGACTAGAATAGAAAAGACAAAGAAATTAAAGTGCCATTGGAAAATTATATAGGAAGAATGGTAAAAAGATTTAAATAAAGAAATATCCAAGTACCGAGAGTTAATTAGACTATTATTGTACTTGACATATAAGGTTAAACTAGATATCAATTATGTTGTAAATGATTTAGTAGATAAATTTAAAAAAAAGTGAATAGTCAATAGCAAAGAGATTTTGTAAATATCAAAAACATACTTAAAATTTCGGTATTGTTGGATAGTACAGTAAATATATAATCTTGACTATATTCTGATGTACTAGCGGTAATAAATACATACACACATGACCCCCACTACTTTGTTTATATGTTCAGTAGCGGAAGGTGAGAGCGACTTATTGCGCAGCGCTTTCTCTCTCTGCTTCAAGACTCCGATGTGAGCAGACATTTGTTGACTATGGGCTTATGTCCACCACTGTTTCTATTACTCATTAAATATATTATTTCTTTATCAAAAATCTCAAGAGTACTTATTCATTGATCCACGCATTCCAACAGGTATAATATTTAAAGGCAACACGGATTAATTAATTTACAATAATTAGATACTGTAACGGGCTGGATACGAGGCGACTTCTCGAAACTAGCAAAGGTCACAAAGACGACTTAGTACAAGTCCACGCTGAACTTAAGAGTCTCCATGGTGCTATTCAACAAAATAATACTCAACAAAATAACGTAAATAGTAGCGAAAAATCAAATGTAAACAGCACGAGCAGCTTACCCGCTCGCTCCCCTCCCCGTCCGGGATCTGGAGGTGGGGAGGCGGGATCCAGCGTGAGCGGGGCCGGGCACTGTGAGGTAATAGTTAATGGTGTTTTCAAGAGTGATGCTGAAGTCCCCAGAGACTCTCTCAGCTCTATTGCCTTTGCAGTGCTCGGCACTGTTCTTCCCTCCTTAAAACAGGAGGATATCGTTGGCACTCGCATCCTAAGCCGCCGGGTACCGGCCGGAGAGAGGACCGAAAAAACCAAGGAGGTGGGGAGCTTGGTATCCCATTCAGGCGCATCAGGGGGGGCCCCGGAAAACCGGGTATCCCAGAATATCTTTTTTGCAGCGTGCAGAGTGGCAATGCTCCTCCCGTTCTCGTGGGGGTAATCTA
>JAWWEQ010049887.1:0-12609 GCA_035583055.1 Torymus tubicola
TATATATACATAGCAAGCGAGAGAGAGAGAGAGAGACCCTAGCGTACAGACAGACATCCGCACGTAACTCGCTGGAGCTGTGCCAACACGCGTATAGGCCTGCGGCGCGCAGCCAGACGTTAGTCATTTCGCGCGCGCGCGCGCGCTCGCTTTCCCCGACGGGCCAAGTAGAGAGCTAGAGAGAGGATGAGGAAGAAGAGGAGGAGGAGGAGGAAGAAGAAGAAGCAGCTAGACAGAAAAAGACGCGAGTCTAGCCGCCGTCGTTGCCGCCGCCTCGCCACCGCCACTGAGAAAACGGAAACGAACCTCCATGGCGGCAGCGGCGTTTGTACAAAGCACACGCGTTCGCGGTTAATAAAAGATCCACTGTGACTAGGCTGTTTCTCTCTCTCTCTCTCACTCTCTAGCTCTAACGCGTTCTCTTGCCGAAAATACATTGTGCTCGGGGAGATGATGATTGTCGGCGGTGCGGTATTGTTTGCGGACGAGCGAGTGTGTATAAGCTGACGAGAGTGCGTCAGGTGGATCGTCTGCGAGTTGAGACGAGGGTGGATGATAAATCGAAGCTGCGGTATAATGTGTTGGTCCGTAGTAGGAATATCTTGTAGACGCATATATATGTAGGAATGCAAAATTTTTAAGATAATGTAATGAAATTAAAGAATTTATATATATATAGATTGTACAATTTCGTTACAGAACGGTTATAAAAGGTAGCGCGGTTATCTGATCTTTAGCACTGATTGTGATCTGAGAAAAAAATCTGGTCTAACGCTATACCATTAAGATCCCGAGATTCTAATGCGATCATTATCAACAACTGCTAATGCGGACCATTAAATATAAGCCACAATTTCCCTATTCCCGTGCGACTTAATTTTACGTTCCTATTACGCGTATAAGCGAATAAAGCAGTAAAAAGCAACTTATTAGATCAGATAAACAAATTATCGAGGCTAGTCGATCGGTTATATATATACATACACACATACGTACTCAAAAAAAGCAAACACTCAGCCACTTTGCAATTTTCCATACACTTTCAAGTCGAGATCTCGTCGCTGCGATAAAAGCGTCGTTGCTGTCGCTGCTCCAGTTGCATCCCTGCCGATTTTTCCCTTGGAAATGAAGAAATTAGCACTTGCAACGTACACATGCATATACACATACACTCTCTCTCTCTCTCTCTCTTTCTCTCTTTCTTTCTTGTGAAAAAGGAGCCCCGGAAAGCGCGAGTGAGATCGGAGCTAATGGCATTCGGCGGGAGAGAGACTAATCGGATCCGCTCCATCGGCATGTTATTTATTCGCTCGTTTTCTCCCCGTTATACTTTTACATTGGTTCTCTCTCTCTCTCTCTCTCTCTCTCTCTCTCTCTCTCTCTCTCTCTCTCTCTCTCTCTCTCTTCCTGTCTCGCATTGCTCGAGCGCGTGTATAAAAGACGGTGAGGTTTGCAAGTATGTGTGTGTATATATATATATATATAAGGGAGTGTTGCTACGAAACGTATATACGCGACGTTGGGTGATCTTGATTATTGTTCCTATCTGTATTGAATCGCAAAGATGTTTTTGTGCCCTGAGATTGATGGTTCGTTAATGGTAAATTAAAAACTCATACCGTATGACTGGCTCTCCAATAGTTCTGATTGACACGCCGTTTCGATAGAAGCTGAACAATTGTTCGAAATAATGGATATATATATGGTATATTGCTAGTGAATGAAATTTGTATATTTATTCTAATATTTATTCTAAGCAGATTGATTTCAATTGAATTGAATCAACATACTGGACAATATCGTGGTTTTAAATCCATAGAAAATATTCAATCCTCGTTAGCGTAAGATTTCACTGTAATTGTAGCCGTTTGTTTGACTTAGAGCACTAAATATTGAATTCAAATAACTCTAACGGTAATTTGCTTTTCGCCACTTATGTAAAACCAGGCAATTTCACAGAAGGAGCCATTAAAATTACGTTTTTATACCTGGTTCCTTGTCACGCTCGATGGTCAGGATCTAATTAGCTCGAGTTTTAAAAATATGATTTCTCGGAAACGATCTATACCGCAACACAAAACCTCGCGTCCAGATCGTCCAATGTATTCATAGAAAATTTATACCACCACAATTAATGACGAAACATAATACACTATATATGCAACTGAGCGATTGTCAAATCCTTATCGTGTGTTCAGCTCTATTGCCAAACGTTACGTGCGCTTCATACAGAATTGCCCCGTACTAATACGAGCCACATTTGATACGAGATGCACGCTGCATCCCAAACGTACGCGCAATCACTGTACACACGGACAACAGCAATGGCAATTAACGGATTACCCTAACCGCGCATTTACTTTTCGCTTCGTCTCTCTCTCTCTCTCTTTCTCCTCAACAACAATCATCGCGGATCACGTAACAATCCGTCATCGTCCTCTTTAACTATCCTCTCACCGCAAAAAAACGAAAGTCCAGTGGCAATTACTTCTCTCTCTCTCTCTCTCTCTCTTCTCAGGAATGTTCGCGGTAACGCGTAACGGTACGGAAAAACGTAATGAACCGGCGTAGAGGGGGGGGGGGCGAGCGCGAGTCTTGTGCATACCTAGTCGTCGTCACTTTTCATTGACCTAGTGGCGCTCTCGTGCGAGTGTTGCGTATACGCATATACGCTGGTGAAAAAGGAGGAGGGAGTGAGAGAGAGAGAGAGAGAGAGAGAGAAAGGAAAAGAGGGTGAAGGTGTCGAGGTTACGTGCCCGATTGAGCTGAGGAGAAAGAGAGAGAGAGAGTCGCTTTTCCATTGAAAAGCCACGGGAGGCTGTGCGTACATATGCGAGTGCGTATATGCGTACCTCCCACTATACTGTACTCGCGGTTTTTTTTTATGGCGAGTATTATTGCAACTTCGTGTAAGGTTTTTATTTGCAGTAAAATGGAAAACGATTCTTTTAGAATTTCAATTCTGGAATTTGGTTGTGATAGTTGGTAGGAGTGATCGGGTTCGAACGCGAGTTATGTAATCGATCGGTTGTGCAGGTATTATTCGAAGTGTAGACCTGGTTAACGGATGGAATTGATACTTTGACGGTTAATGGTCGTTTGCGAATGGTTCCTAAAATTGTTTGTGTAATAACACAGGAAATGCATATATATTGATCGGGTTATACCGGAACTAGTTAACCAAATACCATAGTTCTGCGCAACTACCGAGATTAGCTCCAGAACTATATTGGAATATTAAAGCCACCTGGCAGGTTTGCAACGTAGTTTTCTTTTCTGCAAAAAATTTTGTTACGATATTCCAAGAAGCTTGTCCGCGTAATCCTTCGTTGATCATTTTAAATTAAATTGCTTATATTATACAGCTACACTAACTAAACTAAAAATTACAAAGTTATCCAATCAACCTAGGAATTCCTAAAGTCGCTATTATATTTTCTTTTCAAAACGCTATATCTTAACTTACAACCTATACATCCAAATTCCTTGTTTCAACTTGATATATTCAATTTCGCGCAACGAATTTCCCAACTGATCCTTCGTTCATCAGACAGAAACCGGACGACAGCTGTTATATATCAGAAACCCTATATATCCAAGAAAACTGGTTCCGATTTCCACCCAACTCAGGTATTCCGGTCTCTCCACATCTCTCTTTTGCCCTCTGGCAGTAATAACACCCACTAATTTTAATTAGTCACAGCCCATTACCATTCACCTCAACGATTTCGCCTGATCTTGCGTGAAACCACCGCACGCGCGCGCGCGTCCAAACTTCTGTGCGAAAGCTCCATTACACTCTCTTTCTCTCCTCTCACTTATATATACTCGCCCACTGGAAAACGCCAACCTACAAACCTCACTATGTCGCAACGTAGTATATACACATACACACACGTACCTTCCTCTATTCATTCTCGTACACAACGGCAACATTATTTAAACCACGCGAACTTACAAGCGCTCAAACATCTCGATACGTCTCTCTCTCTCTCTAGCTTACTCTTTCTCCGTTACGCGCGAGTTGCGTAATCGTGCGCGTTCTCTATATATGCTTCCTCCTCGGCTGGTGTGAGTGAGTGCGTGTTTTGTGCCTGAGGCGCGCGCGCGCGCGCGCGCGTTAGCTGCATTTTTCGCGCGCGCATTCTCTCCCTCTCTTTCTCCGCACTATCGCGCTTGGCGCGCGAGGAAAATTGGGTCAGCGTATGTAAAATAACCGACTTTCCGCGTGTGCACGCGCGCCGCGTGTGTGACGTAAGCTATATACCTAGCGACTGTATATAGGTATATAGCAACAGTAGTAGTAGTAATAGTAATAGTAATAGTAGTAGTAGTAACAGCGATGACTTTCAATCAAAAAGGTGTGTTTTACATTCGAGCGCCGGCGTTGCCTGTTGGTCGCCGCGATAAGAATCGTAATTTTCCCGCTGCCGCGCTTTTAACTTTTCTTTTCGTTTCTCTCTCTCTCTTTCGTATATAGGATTGCCTTTTCCTTTGCCCGCACGGGATTTATACTATTCGCGCGCGCGCGCGTGTGTGCGCACACACAGCGCGAATGAGAGCGCGGCGGCTAGACGATTTTTCACTTTCTATCGGGCCGAGCGAATCGCCGCGCTTATAGTATATATATATAGTATACATATAGGCGCACAGCGGCTATGGCGTGTATCGATGGATTGGCAATATCGCTTGCTTTGTTTTAAATTGGAATTGTTATTGCGCTGATAAGGGGAATAATTGGTGCGCTATTGTTGATTGATTAGAATAAAGGGTGTAAAAATGATACGTTCGATTGTAAAATATTTTCGTTTCAAGTTTTATGTTGGGAAACCTATGGTTCATTGTATTTGTTCATTAAGTATTTATGGTGGATAACATTTATTTAATTTGTTAAAATAACATATATGTTTTCGAAACGATTTTATCTTTTTGCATTTAACGTAATATTTTAGATTGTCTATATACCACGTGAACTATGCGAAAGTTCTAGTTTAATACATCACGATATTGATTACACTAACGAGGAACATGGATGATAGGAATATCTACTTTGGTAATTGGACTGAAATTTTAATGGAATTTGGAACCGACGTACTAATATTAAATCCTAAGTTGTTTGTTCTACAAGCCTCAATAGATTATTGGTTCATTAACACTATGCGTGAGCGTGCTAAATTATAATATTTTTTATTAATGATTACAAGAATAACGTAATTAAGATACACTTGTCAATCATATCAATAAAAAGTTTTTCATTTCAATTTAAGGTTACCATTATCGTTTTCAGTGTTTAACATATAAACAAGATTTCCAACAATCCAGAAATAATCCCGGATCATTAATAATTCAAGTCAAGAGCGAGATAAAAATTATCCAAATCACATATAACATATTACTCCTCTACCCTTTCTTATCTCCATAACCGATATATTGCATAAAACGATATATTTCCGGTATCGCATTATCAGGATGCACTCTCGTAATCGGTCCGCACGCGCCGAAATTTTCGGTGCTCCAGATATACGTTGCGCCTCTGGTACGTATTATATATATATATACCGACCGATGACCTTCGACATCCCGTGGGGTTTCGCTCATCACTACCAAAAAAAAAAAAGAACCGAAACGTAAAATCAGCCGTGCGTCAGTCTATATAACTAAACACGCGCGTATGTGAACCCGGCGAACTTTGTCGCCTGATTAGCGAAGCATCGGTAATTCGGTAAAAGCCACACGCGTGTACGAGATCATCGACCTATATACTCTATCTGCGTGGCCGACTATATATGTATATATACGTATGTTACGATTTATATAAAAGAAATTCAGATTCTTGTGTTCTCTCTCTCTCACTTCGCGAAAGCTAAAAATATAGGAGAGGGTATGGATCGGTAGCAGTATAATCTTCGCGAGCGCGAGGGAGCATTTTTCGCGTTTATTTTCGAGTGAGCTGCGTGGCTCGGGTTTTGATGAGGATCTATAAATACCTTACAACGCTACGAGAGATATACGTTGTAATCGATTATTTTAAGTGAGCGCGAGGTCTATCGAATAAATTTTGAGGGTGAGAAGAGGGAAAGAAAAAGAAGGGGGATATAGGAGAGAAACACGCGCGCGCGAACGCAAGAGAGATATTTCTATTTCGGCTGTGGTCCCCTTCCCTATACTCATTCGACGAGTGTGGAGGAGTGTAACCGTGTTACTTCCGGCAATTGTCTTACTCATCCAGATCACGCGACGAGAATTTTTTTTCGTACGCACGTGCCGAAAAACGGTAGAGGAGAAAGGGGAATAAGAGGAGAAATATAGACGGAGAGAAAGAGAGGGAGCTTGCATGAGAATTTTTTTCGCACACGTGTAGTCGAGTGAATGAAAGTGAGGTGGAGAGATTTCGATGTATCGTTTCGACTAAGCTGCCTGATGGACAAGTGTGTTTTGGCGGAGGGATTTTTTTCGTTGGGGATTTTAGTTAAGTCTACAAATGAAAACATTTTTTTTTCTTTTGATTTTTTCGATTACATTTTTTGTAACACTATCTTTAATTTTATTTTATCATTAGTATATTGTGAATGACTTTATTAAAATCTATTAATATTGCTAATTTAAATTTATTTCATCGTTAGTTGAATATACCTTCTTAATTTTCAAACAAGAGTCTACCAATTATGGGAATATATTATTTCTTAATGAAATGACTGGCCAAATTAGAATCCTATTATAAGATTTCGAGTTCAAATTGTCAAAAGTCCTTACTATTATCTACAATGCGTATACCAATTGATTCGACGAACAGGAACTAATTACCATAATTACGGAAAATAAATAATTACAAATCCGTAATAAACATTCATACACTTCCTACCAGAATCTCGACGTCACCAAGTCTATTTACCTTTTCTTTACCAAAACAGAGAGCTACACTGACATCACATAATCTTACCCCGTCGGCTGAGCTCTCACCATAACATTCCGTCAGTTACGCCTCATTCGCCTCACGCCTTTCTTCTCTTTACGCCTCTCTCTCTCTCTCTCTCTTTTCTGTCTCTCCTCTCTAGCCCCCACGCAACGCGTCTACGCCAGGGGGGCATACAAAGCTTCTCTCTCTCTCTCACTCACACTCGCGCGCGCGCGCCACACATCGTCTCGTCTATTTCGGACGGTCGTGACAGTCGAAGCGCGCCGGGTCTATTTCCACAGTGAGCCGGTCGGGAATAGAGAAAGAGAGAGAGAGAGAAAAAAATTAAAATTAGCGCTGTACCCTATGTGTGTGTGTGTTGCGCTTATAGAGTGAGTACGAGAGTAGGAAAGAGAGTGTGGCAGGGTAAACGACCTGGCGATGAGGTGAAATTTATTGGCGAGAGGACGAGCACCCCGGACAGATGCTTGAATGATTGCCCCCGTTGCTGGGAGAGAACGGAATAGGTGAAGAAGGTGGCTGGTGTTTTTTTTGCCGGCTTTTTGCGTTGTTGAGCTGTGGAGTGGAATTATTAACGGTAGGGGTTAGAGGTTTAGAGTGGTGGTGTAAAGGGTGATAGGTATAGGTGTGTGGGAATTTTTGGGAGAATTCGGTAGGGTGAATGTATTTTGCGGTACATGGAAAAGAAAAATTGTGGTTATTCTAACCAAACGGTATGTTACTTGATATACAAGCAATAAAGTAGTTAGATTAATGAATATGTATTGGCGATATGATTTTGGCGATAGCTGTTGATGGTTAATGGGGAAGAGATCCTGACGCAGTCTTGCTGTTGAGTATGTATCCAGAATTAAAATTTCCAGGCAGCACAAGTATTATTGTCGATTATCCTGAACTTTGTTATTGTAAGTTCCTTTAATACTAATCTTGTACTTGTAAATTATAACAAAAATGAACTTACAAAGGTATTAAATAGAAAATTACATATAGGCTGTTGTCACGGGAGTGCCATCAGTTGATTATTTTAATATAAGATTGAGTCGGACTTTATATGTAATATAAAATATGTATAGAGTCAATCATAGGTAGCAAGTAAGGTACATATTAGTGAAGTATTGGAAACGGTGACAATTCATCCCCATTACTCTCCCAAAATGAATCAACATTGGTTTGGCAAATCATTTTTGCTTCGCTATAATGATTAATTTCGATATATTAGCAATATTCTGTTAGTTCTATGTCTTTTGGCACATTTAGATGGCTACATTATACCCAATTTTTCGGTTACTGGAATCAACCATTCTTTTACGTTGGTAGTTTTAAAAATGTTCCAGTTTATTTTGATAATCTACTTTTGTGGAAGATAAGTTTTTCCTCTAAAGTGAGCGTTTAAAAATAAAGTGGAATTCGCTAACTCTGTTTTATGACTGGGGCAGGAAGGAAGCGATTTTTAAGGCTACCGGAACTTCCGTTCTATCTTTATCGTAAAAGTCACAACGGACAGACAATTTTTTTTCTTCTTCTAATGCTTGTTTGAAATTCGAATTTGTACTTTATGGCATTTTTTAACGACATTGTAGTTGATTTAACATTGTAACCACAACGTGACGTGTGTGTTTTATTTGTCTGAATAAGTTCCTTATTCTAATACCATCTGTAACTGAAGTAAACAATACGTTTTCTACATTCAAATTTCGTCGCCAAAAATAGATGGATCTAATATGTTACGTTACAAAAGTAATTGCTTCTTCGAGCTAATCAAAATGCGATATGGAGAGCTATATACTGTTGTGCCAAAATTTGCGATTCGAAAAAAAAATTTACAGTTAGTTTCCGAAGAATAGAAATTCAATCTAACTGTAAACGTTGCATTTTGCATTAAACTGCATACAATTGTTATTTTTGTATACGTAAAACATGTAAATCGACTTTACGTTAATCTACAAACAAATCTTTTCACTTTGGAATAAGTAAATGTTCAATAAAATTACGCGTAAATACGTACATCGTTAAAATCGATATCTTTGTCTTCTCATTATACCTACCAATTGTTTCATTGATTTTGAAGGATTACTTATTATTACCACAATATTATAACTTTCTTACTCTAAAAAGACTTTATTAACATCGTTATTATATAAACCACTATTAATGCAAACAATTTGTATTAATCAAAACCTTGATAACCACGATGACGCAAATACCTCGAAACAATTAATTTTATTACATTCAAATGTTTGCTACCTTTACATTCTTTCGCACCTCTTTAGTCACAAAAGCCACATCATAAACATTCTCATTACACTTTCTCCATACCCCCGTTATACCATCTTTACAACACTTCACTAACCTCACACACCCATCTTACCAAACTTCCCCCTATACCCTCAGAAACCCTTTCATCATCTACACCAACCCCGTCATCCCACCCTCGCTCCTTTTCTCTTGTATACGGGCTTGATTTAGCCTACATCCTTCACAAGCTATACAAAAGATCATCAGCAGCGCAGCAGCAGTAACACGCGCGTGTGGCTTTTCCTCCTTCTTCTCTCCTTCGCGGCGACACTTTTATCTCCGTGCGCCAGACAACCGTGGGCGCGTGTACATATATATAAGCACACTCGGGAAAGGCGCGGGAACGCGTGGGCGCGCTTCATTGACGCGATGAACTACGGCGCACGTGTGTATGTGTGTGTGTATATATATACACGTTGATGGGGGGATTTCTCACGACGCCCTATTAATCTATAACTTCCGGTGCGCGTGAGGCACAGGTTTTTCGCGCGTGTATTATACACATATATAGTGATTTTGTATAGTGGGTGTGTGATCGAAGACGGTACCGTAGCAGAGGGAATACGATCGATCGTTGGTTTTATCTAGGGATATGACAGTGTGGTTGAAGATTCAGCAACGCTGGAAGATCTAGATCACGATGGTATAGGATTAAATTCGATCTCTCGGATGTCGTTACGGAAACTTCTGCGTTGTTTCGTTGTAGTTTACGATGCGCGAGAAAAACATACATATTTCACTACGTTATATAGCTTACCAGATTGATATATTTCTTTGCGAATTTAAATTTCGAAGGCTATATTCTTACAGAAATAAAATGTAGTACGTATAGTATTTCCGTACGGTACCTACTTCTGCAAGGAAACTATATAGGATCGAATTGCTAACTTGTGTGTCACGGGCTTAAAAAGTTTCTAACAGCCTATTAAAAGAAGTACTCTACTTCTATTTAAATATAACGGGCTTTGAAGCGTCGAAAAAAACTTCTAACCGTCGAATCGAATTAGCTCATCGGTCAAAACCACCAACCCACGCGAGCGAGTCAAATCAACCGTGTCTATATACCGCACGCACAAATTATCGCCACACTTACACGCTTTCAAAATAGGAAATACAAGTTTCACACATTGGATTTCGTTCCTAGGCGAAAGAAAACAAAAAAAAGCAAATTCATTCCCCTCGCGAGATGAAGACCAATTAACAGAAGGCGTGAAACCATCTACGAACTTCGACACCGATTCATCTACACACCGACACACATATACACAAATACACCGTACACTTCCTCCCTTGATCACCGAGGCATTGCTAATTACCGTGCGCTTTCATTATCCTACATTATACATATACACGTCTACTACCATACGATCGGTCGGGGGAGCCACGCGCCGCGCGCGTTTCCGATCTCGCGCTCGGTTGAGTCTGCTGCACACACACACACACATGCACACGTTAGTATAGTAGCAGTATATACATATAGAGGTCTAGATAAGGATCAGTTTCGCGAACTGCAGTCACTTGCCAGCAAATTGCCGCGCGGGCACTACTCGTCTATAGTCAGTTCTCTCCTGAATGTGTGTGTGTGTGTGTGTGCGTGTAATAGCGATCGTTAATTTCAATTTTACGGGGACGCCTTCCGCGAACTGTTTTGACGCGACGCATTGTGCGGAAATCTCAGCGTTGCATATTAGGTGAATATATCTTAAGAGAGTGACTTTTACCTCGGTCAGATGTGAGGAGGCGTGACTGAGGTAAACATACGCGCACACATACACACATATATATAGAGGATGTAATTGACGGAAGGAGCTAATTGACGTTTTCGAGCGATAAGGTGAAAAAATTGGCGCGCCATGGTGGCCGATTTAGATGCTAATGAGAGAGAGAAAGAGAGAGAGGAATTAACCGTGATGATCGCGACTTGTGGCGGCTAATTAATTTTCGTAATGTAATGTGCACGAAATGATGGCGATATATATATAGGGTGCGGGTATGCAGGTGTGCAAACGTATTATGGGGATCAATGTATGGAAGAGCGTTTTTGAGGTTGGTTTATGCGATCGGTATCAGGAGAGGACTATGATGAATTGCTTGCTTGCGCGGTCTTGCACTTTCTTAATTGGAATATGGGTAGGAATTTGGTTCATGCGCGAAGGGAGTCTTTTTTCAGTTTAAGTTTTAATTCTAAAAGTATATGTTTTACATTTATTGGAATTATAAGAAGTAAAAAGTATCATCTTGATGAAAAATTGATTTAATACTTTTTCACAATTATTATTAAATAGTTTAAAGTAAACGGAACAATAATCCTCACAATACCATGATGAATATCATTGACAATCATTATATTCTTCCGGATATTTAATTTAATATTCTAAATATATATTTCCCAATCCAATCACCATTACTACTATTTATATTATAACCCACGATTCCACTATCAACCACACATTAACTAAATCCTTTTTAAATTTTCAATTCCACAGATCACTGGAGATCTTCGAGCAGCACGGCGTGACGCACACAGAGATTCTGCGCCGGCAGAGACTCGCAGGTGGTTGTGGTCTGGGCGGTCCACTACGACACGAGAATTCGATTATCCTCTGGCTCACTTGTGATCAGGTAAGCGACTAATGAGGCTACTTTTAATAAACATTGGGATGCTACTCGTTGATGATATGCTAAAGAGCTGATGAAGTCTGAATGTAGAGGGTTGTAAGAGTGAACATTGGAAAAAGAGGAGAGTTTGTGTAGCGAATGTGCGATTGATTTATTTTTCTTCAGATAAAAGTAGGAAAAGTAGTTTAGCAGTTAATTTCAAATTTTGTTGAATGTATAGTTTGGGAATATTTGGGTAATTTCAGGTCAGCTGAGTAAGGTGAAAATTTTAAAAATGCTCAAAATTTGTAGACATTTATTTTTTTATGAAAAAACATGTTCCTAAATTTTTAGAGCAATATTTCAATAATTACATAAGTTATTGCATAAAATTGTTATTTTTTACAATTTTTGGTGAAAACTCAACTTTTGCCATTTTTTTACTCAAAATCCTGAAACTTTTGTATAGAACATTGATTGGGAAAAAGTTTGCATTTTACTTCTAGAATGTAGTCATATTTTTTTAAATGACCCTTTTTCAAAGTCTCTGGCTAGCTGCTTTTCAGTATACCTTTATCAAAAAAAGACAGTGCTACATATGAATATTTTTTGTTCGAATATGAATATGAATTTTTAAAAGATGTAAAAATTGTGAAAAAACCCTTTTTTTGACATGACTAACGGAGTCAAGTTCACTTATTATTGATTTTCATGTGTTTATTTCACAGAATTTTGTTTTTATGCTGCTTCTTCAATAGAGTATGATTATATTTTACACCACAGCTGTAAAATATAATCAT
>JAWWEQ010049888.1:0-12607 GCA_035583055.1 Torymus tubicola
TTTTAATGTTTCATTTGGAGTTATGTGAATGACAGTGTACACATACAGCTTTGAAAATATTTTTATTGAAAAACTAAAAGAATTTTACAAAAAAAAAGGTCTCTTGTGTTTATCGTGAGAAATGCTTCCCTGAGGAGTTATAAATTAATCAAAATCGGCCAAAAATGCAGAAAATGTTAAAATCACCAACTTTGACCCTCTGCCATTAAAAAACCGGAAGTGAAAAAATTCTGAAAAAATTCAGGGTAACATATGGAATGGTTACGAAGCGATTTAGGTAATTTTAAAAGAAATAAAATTTTGACCTCTCGATTCACCTGAGAACTGCGCATATATACCGGGTGTCCCATTTTAAAACAACCAGGCAAATATCTGGAAAACTAAAGGAGATGGAAAAAAACTTATAGTACAAAAGTTGTAGGGTTTAGAGGAGCCCAACTGATCGTGACCTTGGTTATGACCTTGAGGTCAATGATCAAGGTCTTTTGAAGGTCAAATCGACTTTTTCGAATGGGAACCCCCATTTTTGACCTCGTAAGTGGAAAGAGCGGAAAATTTTACGTTCAGATATGTCCTTGAGTCAAGTTCATGGTTATGGTCATGTTTAAAATCAAAATCAATCAACGCATCGAAACATTCCCATAATTATGCATACGCGTATTCAATACAGAAGTTGTAGGGTTTGGAGGGGAAACTGATAGTGACCTTGATCATGACCTTACGGTCAAGGATGATGTCGTTTGAAGGTTAATACAATTTTGTTTAACGGCAACGCCCCCTTTTGACTTCGTAAATAGAAAAACCGAAAACATTACGTTCTGATACGATCTTGGGTCAAGGTCATGGTCAAAGTTATGGTCAGTTGCCGTGCAGTTAAGAGCAAAGTCGGAGATGAGCCGGTCACCTAAGGCAAGGTCGGAGATGACCCGGCCAGTTAAGGCAAGGTTAGACTTGACCCGGCCGAAAGATCATTGACCTCAAGGTCATAACCAAGGTCAGGATCAGTTTTCCCCTCCAAACCCTACAACTTTTGTATTTAACCATTTGTCTCGTATGTCTAATTATAGGAATGTTTTTATGCGTTGATTAATTTTTATTTTAAACATGACCGTGATCATGACCATGACCTTGACTCAAGGACGTATCGGAACGTAAAATTTTCCGCTCTTTCCATTTACGACGTGAAGAATGGGGGTTCCCATTTGAAAAAATCGATTTGACCTTCAAATGACCTTGATCATTGACCTCAAGGTCATAACCAAGGTCATGATCAGTTGGGCCCCTCTGAATTCTACAATTTTTGTACTAAAAGTTTTTTTCCATCTCCCTTAGTTTTCGAGATATTTGCCTGGTGGTTTTAAAATGGGAGACCCGGTATATGTCCGATACATTTACAAAATTGAGCGCATTATAAAGTCTAATAAGAAACTAAAAGTCTAATAAAAAAATTAAAATACTAATAGTAAAGATATAGTCCTAATATATATTATGTTAAAAATATCACAGCTCATCTACTACAGTTATCACAGCAATAATATCACAGTTCGTTTTCAGTCAAGGCTATGTCTAACTAGGTCTAGGTCTAACTGTGTTATATAAGCTATAGATAAAATATGCAAAAGTTAGATGCTGATAGCTTGTCCCCACCGTAGAGGAGCATTACGGATCCAGATCGAAAAGATATTTTCTCAGAAACCCCTTAAATGCAGTTAATGATGGAGAGTGGAGCAGGGAAGATGGACCGGAGTTCTAAAGCCGCGCGATCTGTACTTGGAAAGATCGATCACCGGTGACCGATGTAGCAGGCGGGATTTTTAGTTCCGGTTGCGACCCCCTCCTAGTAGACCTCGGCTTATGCTCCGTGAAGAAAGCAACCACGTAACTAGGCTCCCTCAACCTGGTAATCTTATACATCAGAATGGTTGCAACGTATGAGCGACGGGAGTCTGCACGGATTCAGCCAAGGTGTTTCCTGTGGGGGATTCTATGTTGATCCCTTTTAATACCGAAAATAAATCTCACACATGAATTACTAAGTCTTTGTATTCTAATTCGGAGTTCGTCCGATGCGTTAAGATGTAATTCTGAGCAGTAGTCCAAATGAGGTTGGATTAGAGTCTCGATCAGCCTTGTGTGTAGAGCCTTATGCGTAGAGAAAGAGAGAGAGAGAGAGAGAGAGAGAGAGAGAGAGAGAGAGAGAGAGAGAGAGAGAGAAACGGATATACTTACGCGCCAATACATTTACTTTTTTTAAAAGGAATTTTAGAGAGATGCTTTAAATTATTGATTTTTGGGGTGTTACAATTTTCGGTCTAGTGACAATATAAGGCTCTTTCGAGCAGTGGTCGTGCCTAAAAAATAATACAAAAATCATTATTTCCAAAAATATATATATGGGTAATTTCATGTCAAATGAGCAAGGTGAAAATTTTAAAATTACTCAAAATTTGTAGACACTGAGTTTTTTATGAAAAAAAACATGTTCCTAAATTTTTAGAGGAATATTTCAATAATTACAAAAGCTATTACATATCAAAAATTGTGATTTTTTGCAATTTTTCATGATAACTCAACTTTTGCCATTTTTTTCTCAAAATCCTAAAACTTTTTGTATAGAAAATTGATTGGGAAAAAGTTTGCATTTTACTTCTAGAATGTAGACATATTTTTTTAAGACCCTTTTGAAAGTCTGTGATTAGATGCTTTTCAGTGTACCTTTATCAAAAAAATACAGTGCTACGAATGAATATTTTTTGTTCCACAAATTTTTTTCTATTTCTGTATTGTAAACCCTTCAACATAAGCCTTGAATGAAGATGGGAAACGTCTTTAGAAAAAAGCTATGAATTTTTAAAAGATGTAAAAATAATGAAAAAAACCCTCTTTTTGACATAACTAGCGGAGCCAAGTTTACTTATTACTGACGTTCATCTGTTTATACCACAGAATTTTGTTTTTATGCTGCTTCTTTAATAGAGTATGATTATATTTTATACCACAGCTGTAAAATATAATCATAAAAACTATTCATTGCATTAATAATATCAAACTATTGCAGATAGTACGTACAACACATTGCCAGAACTTGTTTCTCGACAAATTCATTCTCTATACTACTTATAAATGTATAATTGTCTTTTAGACATTATCTAAAGTATCAATTTAACTAATAAAAAGTGTAAAAAGTATAAAATTATGTATAAGTAGAATAGTTAATGTCATGAAGTTATAATAGAATAAATCACTATAATATTTTACAGCTGTGGTGTAAAATATAATCATTCTCTATTGTAGAAGCAGCATAAAAACAAAATTCCGTGGAATAAACACATGAAAGTCAGTATAATAAGTAATTTTGAATCCGCTAGACATGTCAAAAACAGGGTTTTTTACTATTTTTATATCATTTAAATATCTGGGATTATGTTAAAAGTTTTATAATGCAGAATGAGAAAAAAATTTTTCGAACAAAAAATATTCTGTCAAACTACTTTCTTTTTTTTTATAAAGATACACTGAAAAGCAGCTAATCAGAGACTTTAAAAAAGGGTCATAAAAAAAATATGACTACGTTCTAGAAATAAAATGTAAATTTTTCCTAATCAATGTCCTATACAAAAAGTTTTAGGATTTTGAGAAAAAAATGGCAAAAGTTGAGTTTTCACCAAAACTTGCAAAAAATAAGAATTTTTGATGTGCAATAACTTTTGTAATTATTGAAATATTGCTCTAAAAATTTAGGAACATGTTTTTTTCATAAAAAACTAAGTGTCTAAAATTTTGAGCAATTTTAAAATTTTGAGCTGCTCAGTTCACGTGAAACAGCCCATATATAAAATACGCACCTTATTGCGGCAGATGAAAAAGGGGGATTGATTAAGCTGATAAATCAGCTGATATTTTTTGGTAGCGCTATATACGTATATAGATCGTCACGTTTGAAGCATTTTAAAGCATTTTAGACAATTTTATAATTTTTAATTACGTGAGATCTCACGTGAAAGTTTAAAAATTAGAAAATTGTTTAAAATGATTTAAAACGCTTCGAAACCTGTATTTTTGAGTTCATCTGAAGGGTAAAACAGCCTAATAGGTGCCCGCCAAAAAAGACAGATCTGATTTTGAATTTAAATAAGTTTTTAGTTACATTCAGAGCAAAATCTCACGTGAGATTTTTCAGTAGGGATATGCATCTTATATCACTATCTATATAATCTTGAACTCTTAAAAATTCATGAAATCTGTCTGAAATTACTTTTAAAAAAAAAGTAAATATATTGGCGAGTATATCCGTTTCTCTCTCTCCCTCTGTATCTCTCTTTTATTTTTAAACGTTTATTGAAGATAAAAAAGTTATGAAATCAATCAACAAATTGTCGAGTATTTAAAAATTAGTTGAATTTTCGCTGATTTTCTTCTAAATACGCATACTTGCCGGGCGCGTTGTTTTGTAGTTTCTAGTTGAATAATCAGAATGTTCATTCAAAATGTTTATTTAATTTTTTTTAGTAATTTACACTATTAAAATTAATAATTTTTTATTATTATACTTATGGAATCCGTAAAAATCTCGAAACGATATTTATTTAAAACAATATTTTCAATTTCCAAGGGAAATAAATTTTTTTTTTTATATATTTTCTTTTAGCTTTAGGGTCTAATATTAGTATTCTTCATATTTTTGCATTTTGTGGCCAGAATTTTTTTTTTGACCCATTTTCAAAGTTTTTTATTGGCTGCTTTATAATACACCTTCATGTAAGAAAAAAAATTTTGCGACACAAAACTTTTTTTAAAGATCACTTTCGTTTTATTTGTTAATAAATATAAAAAAAACTTTCAACCGAAACTGTGGCACGCTTTAAAGAAAAGCTTTGAATGACACGAAATATTATGAATTTGCATTTTGGCTACCAGCAGGATTTCAGAAGTTGTTCTGATAAGAGTCGACCACCTGTCAGCAATCCCCATAAAAAATAGGTAATGTCAAGAGTATATATCATAAAGATTGAAGAATTTTCAAAAAATCACACTTCTTGAACGGTTGTATATATTATTCTAGAAGTTTAAATTTGTGTTCTGGGGTTCATTTGGAAGTATTCGAGCAAATTTCAAATTTTTACCTGTCACAGTTTAGGTGACATGAATCATATATTAAAGTATATAAAAATAACTATGTCTAAGTTAGAACTTACATTTGTTTGAACTTATATATTTTGACATCATATAATAGGAATGTTTTAATGAAATATTAGCTAGTATCCTATAAGTTAAAGATAGGGAAAAACTATTCATAAAAATAACTTTTCTTTTTAATTCTATTTTGATGAAAATACAATATCATTAGCCGATAGAAAAATGTTCTTGTTTTCGCATTAAGATAAAAAATAAAGTTATACAATAATGATTGAAATGATGTTTATAATGCCTTTAATATAAAAATTGAGATTTTATGCAATTACAATTTTTATAATATGTCTTAGTAAAATTATATTCTAGTAGATATATGTTAATTCATTTATAATCAGAGAATAAATATTGTACATGCCTATTTGTATTTAACCTGTTCATAAAAACGTTATTTATGGTGATGATAGTAACATTTTTAGTACTGAATTACCTGCAACGTATACATGCATGAATCGATTCAAAAATTTTTTTAGAGTTTAAATACAAAATTTCACTGATCTAAAAAAAAATTTTCATTGCAATGTATCTTTTTTAGTGGAGAAATAATTGAACAATCCAGAAAATATACATTGTATCTTTTAGTATTACCTATGGATTTTCATAAAATTTAAATTGAGCTTTGGAGAATATAATAATGATAAATATGAAATTGGAAAAAAAACAAATCAAGTGAGTATATTCAGAAGATTTCTTTTAATTTCGTGGATGAGTTTACAGTAGAGAGAACGATAGATTGCATCTACATTAACGGTGGTAATTTATTGCGACGCATGCGCTCTTTTGATTTAAGAAACATATTCTATTATATTCTACAGTTGTTCAACAAAATTCATTTCGATAAGATATCTTTCTGAACAATTAGTAATATGCATAAAAATTAAGAATCAATTTAAAAAAATCTTTCAGTCATTTCAAATTTATTATAATAATTTTTATATTTGAATATGACTTTACTTTGAATTGAGATAATATATCTATATACTTCAAACTAATAGTTTTATCGTTTTTTCTTAAAGAGTTAAAAATAAAAAAAAAAGAAAGTCATTTCATTAAAACTTAAATTACATTTGAATTTATGTATAATTTGAGAATTTTTCATTATTATACATGCAAAAAAAATTCTAAAATAATTTTAGAATTATTAATGATATGTAGAGACAATATTTTGAAAAAAAAAATTAATTTAAAGTTTATTAAATTTGTAATAAAATGAGCCTAAAAAACTTTTGGGCTTATTGTATCAATAGATATTGAGATTTCTTAATTTTGGCGTTACGTAATTAAAGTAGCCAAAAACTATTTTAACACTGTTAATAAATAATCAATTAATTTAACACTCTTAATAGTTAAAACTTATTTTTGAAATTTACAAAATTATATGTATACTAAAATATCGTGAAAATTTTTATCGGCGAAAATATACAAAAATAAGTTGTTAGATTTTATTGCGTTTCAAACTTTGATTTTGGAGTTTAGATTTTATGCAGTTGAATATCAAATTGGTGTGTGATCTTCAAAATTTAGGAAATTGTGAATCTAACTTTAGATACTATCTTTAATATTTTTTTGTTATTGTGCATATACAGAAAAATTCTAACAGCTTTTAATATATTTATTATTTGTTAAATGTTGTTACATTTGTTTATATGTTATTATATTATGGTTATGTTTTCATGATCTTTGTACTGTATAACATTACTTTAAGGGGTAATGCCACTCCGGCTTTTTCAAAAAATCGATTTCTTTTTTGCTCAAACAATGTTTTAGGGTCTTAGAATTGGTGTACACTTGGTCCCAAGTTCCGAATAAAATTATGAGTATTCTAGTATCCACTTTGCCGAAGGCAGGTGCAACGTCACCGCTCGGCCGATAATTCGGTCGAGTGCTCCTCCCATTTCTCGTAACTTACCTGCCGAAATTACTGTGAAATTCAATGGATCTTTCAATAAAAAAGCGACAGAATTCATTGGGAATGTTTTTATAAGTACGAGAAAAAAGCATTCAAAAACAAACGTTTTTCGGTGTTCTCTTCGTTATTTCTTCATTTTTTATATTTTAATGAGTAAAATTATTAGAATGAATAATCCAGTTAGACGAAAAAATACTAAATCTTTAAGTAGATATACACACCGGAAAAAATAAGTAACAAACGACCGTTGAGTCACTATGAAGCGGAGACGCCAAAATCGGAGAGCCGTTCATCGGCTAAAAAATTACAGCTTCTATCTGAGAAATTGAAGTTGACGAATCGTTCGGATATAGATTTATTAATTTCTCTCAATTTTGCAATGAAGCCAATGTACGAAGACTTGACAAAACTGGAATTACTTGAACGATACTTTGGCGGATACACGCAAAACAGCAATGAAAGTTTCAACACTTTTGTGTGGTCTTTTGCTCCCAAATCAAAGTCTAGCGACAAAATGACACTGCTGTTTACCTTTTAGTAGATTTTTATAACGATAGATATATCAGCATGATGCAGTTACTGGAGCTTTTAAGACTAAAAATCGAAGCAAACTGCTATAACTTCTGCATGGAGACGGATGCGACGTGCATCAAACTTTCTGAGCGATCGCTTTCAGATTCAGTTCCAGAGGCCCGAATGTCCAACAGGTTATCCCGGAAGGAATTAAAGGAGATGGATGTTAGTATTAAAGGTGAAATATATGGAGATGGCATTGCTGATTAAAGGTACAGTAAAATTGCCATACTTTTATCGTTTTCTAAACTTTAAGGTGGTTTTATGGTTATGGTAAACACTACATTCAAGTAACACAAAAATATATGTTAATCCTAAGATCAAAACGTATTTTTTAATATTTTCAACCCCGGTTGCCACATTAATTTTCGAGTAAAAAATTTCTGAAAATGGTACTTCTAACAGATTGAGATACGCGAATCATCCCTTTTTACGTAAAAATCTTTTACGTTTATATCAAGAAACGCTGCAGAGGAAGTCAGAAAAAAGGTACAGAAAGTACAGATTTCAAGCTTTTTGACGAGTACAAAATGAATATACCAAGCCACACAATATACTGAGATATTAATTGTTAGAAGTATTAATATATATACATCAAATATTATCTATTTTTAACAAAATAAATTTTTACAAAAATTATTATTTTAATCATTTGAAACTTAAATTTATCAATGTTGAAATCATAAAAATAAAGCAGATTTTTAATTTTTTTGACGAGTTTACTCTATTGACTTCAGTGAAACCATAGTACCATCTTACATGCATTTATCTCGAAATAACGTTTTTCAAAACCTCGGAAAATGTTTCGTCCTCATTGTTCATCCAATAGACTTGAAAATTTAACTGTAACTTTATAATAAACATTTCTCATAAGATGACATAGGGGGCTTTTAAAATACCGATTAGTTTTTTTTTAAAACAATTTATCGATGACTTTTTAGAAATTTTTTTTTTCAAAACACCGTCATTTTGCTAAAAATCAATATTTTGGGTAAATCCTACGTCATATTATGTACTTTGAGCTTAAGCTTAAAGAAACTTTGGTATTTGTTTCCAGGCAAATAATTGTTACAGTTATGTTTCATGTTATAAGTTACAGCAGCTATTCTGTATGAAAGTGTCAAAAAAAAATTTTTTTACATTCTAGAACTGTGTATTTATAAATCCTTATTAACCGTTTTTCTACCAACCTATTCATGTTTCCACAGAAAATCATAAAAAAGGCTCAATTTAGAGCGAGCCAGAGTGGCGTTACCCCTTAAATGACGCACTTTAAATTTTGCTAAATTTTTATTTATCATACTGTATGTTTGTAAAAATACCGCGATCAACTCCTTTTCGTTGGACTAGTTATTGTAAGCACGTGGAAACGGATCGGACCAGAAATTCAATAAACGTGTAGCCATTTGTATGAAATACTTAATAAATGGTAGATTTATTGAACGGTGAAAAAAAATATAAAAATAGAATTTGTAACCATAGTGCGGAATTACGCTCGCGATTAACAATTGATGTGTTCGACGAGGTATGCAGCGCGAGAGGAATGCGAGTCGGCGTGTATCCGGGTGCCATCGCCGAGGCACATGGCACGAGTCGCGAATGTAAAGCGCGAGGAGTTGCGCGACGGGCGAGTGCTCTGGGCGACCGTCGACGAGCAAGAGAGGCTCCGGGCCATCGAAACCCATGCGAGTCGGAGATGAGCGTTGGGGAGGGGAGCGCAATTAGGCTTAGAATAAATTGGATATATCCAGTTTAGACAATGAATGAATACAAAAAAAAAAAAATATTTACTTCGCGAGGCACGCTCTCGCTCCCGTTCACGAATGCTCATCGAGGACTCGAACTAACTCTCAGCGGAGAATTACGGTTTTACGCTGAACATACCGCCCACCTTGCGACGACGGAGGCGGGGCAACAATCATACCACATACAATCCACATTTGAAAGCGCAACAATCGTATACTACTCTCATTCGATGCATACACGCTCTCAATACAAATCACAGTAAAAAATAAAGAGTTCCACCAAATTAACAATATGAAAATAAAACAAAAAAGGAAAAAAAAACTTCAATCTTCATTCTTGAATGTCGACGACAGCTAGCGAGGATTAGCATAACGTCTCAGCAGCGAAGAAGCATGCTCCGGCTTCTTCGTCTGGCGGCAATCTAAGAAGCTTGACGACAGGTCGGACTAAAGTTGACTTGGCGGTTCTTAAAGTCACCACCCGGACCAGTTTTTCCTAGCCGGGATGAACCTGTGAGACGATGGCTAGCGGCCAAGCGGTCCGCGGGGTCAGTTCGTCAGTCAGGATGACGACGTCGCCTACTTGAAGGTTGGGCTGAAGTTTCAGCCACTTGTCGCGCTGCTGAAGCTGGGCGAATACTTCTTTGCGCCATCGAACCCAGAACGGGTCTCGTAATTGACAAGTCGCCACCTGGCGTTGGGTGGCGCCTTGGAGGCTGGATCCGACATCGGCTCGGGAAACGTCAGAGGGACAGATCCGACGAGAAAATGCCTTGTCGTGAGAGCAGCGGGATCCTGAGCATCATTGCTGAGAGGACACAGCGGTCTCGAGTTGTGACAGGCCTCGATTTTGGCTGCCAAGGTCGATGATTCCTCGAATGTGAGGGTTGATTTCCCGATGACTCGGCGAAAGTGATGCTTGAAGCTTCGGACTGCAGCCTCCCATAGGCCGCTGAAATGCGGCGCGCGACGCATCCTAGCGTAGCTAGTTGAGTGAATACTTCGCTCGAGAAGGGAGATGCTTCTTGAAAGAGACGACGCAGCTCAGCGTCAGCGCCCTTGAACGTCGTTCCGTTGTCCGAAAGGATGGTGCTGCAAAGACCACATCGAGCTGTAAATCGAGAAAACGCAGCGATAAATGCTTTGGAAGTGCAATCAGATACTACTTCAACATGAACAGCTTTAACGACACAACAAATGAAAATAGCAATATAGCCTTTGGTAGTCTTCGCCCCTCTTCCCTTTGAGAATAAGATAGGAAAAGGGCCAGCGTAGTCTAGTCCAGTAGTGGTGAAGGGTCACCCTGGATGTAGACGTTCCGCTGGAAGTGGAGTCATCTGCTACTGAATGGGAGTCGCTCCATGACGGATGCAAGTAGTGCATTTCCGATACACAGAAGTAATCAGTCGATTCCCTCCGATGATCCAGCAGGTACGGCGTAAATGACTCTTCACCAGCTGGATGCCGCCGTGAAGAGTGAGACTATGAGTCTCCTTGGCTAGGAGTTTTGTGTAGTAGTAACCCCCTGGGAAGATGATCGGATGACGTTCGGATTGAGGCACTGGGGCGTTGTGAAGCCGTCCACCGACTCGAAGTAGCCCGTGCGTGTCGAGAAACGGAGACAGCCGAGCTAGTGCACTCCGGCGTTGTACCTGTTACCTACAGAAACACATAAAATTTCAGCAGAGAAATAGCGAATTTGAATTAAACGAAAAATAGTATGTCTTGCGTCAGATAATTCTGTCGAAGAGAGTTCAACCGTAGTGCGTGGAGCTAAGCGATTGACTCTTAATCTCCAGCGTCGAAGATAAGCTAAAACTCTAAGTATCTTCGAGAAGGCCGAGAACTTCTCGAAGAGCGACAGTCCATCTTCTTCTGCGGTTTCGACAGCCATGAGGGGAAGAATTTCATTCGGAGTGATCGTTAATGAATCCGGCCACTTAGTCGATGGTCGAGGAACCACTCGGGTCCGCGCCATCACAGAGAAAATTGAGCGAGTTCTTGGGGAGAAAGTCCCCGAGTAGCGCAGTCGGCCGGGTTACTCTTCGAGCGTACGTGCCTCCAGGCTGTTTCCGGGAACAGCTTAGTAATCTCGCTTACGCCATTGGCGATGAATATTGGTCACTTTGACGAATGACCCTTGAGTCAGTCAAGCACGACCTTGGAGTCACTCCAGAGGTTGACTGACAATGGTGTCGGCAACCTGCCCGAGAGTATTTGCTTGGCGAGGCGAGTGAGAAGTACAGCGCCACAGAGTTCCAGCCGTGGGAGCGTCTCAACTCGAATCGACGCTACTTTGGTTTTTGCCATGAGAAGAGTTGGAGGCCGACCAGGCACAACTGCGTAGATGACGGCAGCGTAAGCTCTCATCGACGCGTTCGCAAAGCCGTGCAGGTGCCACTCCGAATCGTTGTAGGCTCCGGTTTATCGCGGAATTCGGATCTCAGTGAGGTGAAGGAGCGATGAGCGAAAAGTCAGCCACCTTTCAAGCAGGTCGTGCGGCAGCGGCGCATCCAAATCAAGCCAGCTTAGCCATAAATCCTGCAACAATATTTTGGCTTGAACGATTGTTGGAGCAATAAATCCCAAGGGATCGAAAAGGCGAGCAGTGTCCGATAACACTACTCTCTTCGAGATAAATGAGCTAAGTGGGGGAAGATTAGTGTTGAATAAAAATTGATCCGCTTTCGGATCCCACTTCAGCCCAAGAGTCGAGACAACATCTTCGGTAGGAGACGGAAGGTCACAAAGGTCGCCGCCGGGAAGTCCCTGGAGGAGCTCCGGGTTCGTGCTGGATCATTTGCCGAGTTGAATGCCAGCCGTTCCTAAGAGATCGATAAGTTGATTACTTTGTTGCATCGCTTGTTCTTCGTCGTCTGCGGAAAGAAAAATATCATCAATATAAATTCGTTCGTCTAGTATGCGAGAAGCCAATGGGTGAGAGAGTTTTCCATCCTTCGCGAGTTGAATAATAGCCATCATAGCGAGATAAGGTGCACTCGACATGCCATACGTTACCGTCAATGCGACGTAATCTCTGATTGTGAAGGTGACTACTTCTCTCCACACTAAGCGTTGCCACTCGAGATCATCTTTGTGCACTAACAAACTGTGCGAAACATTTTTACCATGTCGGTAACGGTTGCCACTCGACCGAAACGCCACAGCAGGATGACGAGAGTAATATCTG
>JAWWEQ010049889.1:0-12606 GCA_035583055.1 Torymus tubicola
GTTTTACAATCGTTTAAAAAAAATAACATTAAATTTACAAAATTTTTACAAGAGAAGGTATAGGGCGCGCGAAGCGCGCTGAACGTAGCTATTATATCAATGCTGCAAAAATATTGCAGCGAGATGTGTTTTGTGAAAGTTGATTCTCCCCGAGTCAGTTTTGGATAATAAGTGATTCTTCTTAATATTTACGAAGAAGTCAATCAGTTCAAAATACATAAATATATTTTATACTTGAAAAATATACTAGTTGCTTGAGCATAAATTGACAACGATTTTTAGTTTTAATCTTTTGAGGAATAGTATATTAGCCACCAAAATGTGCTTTAAATTTAAAATTTATCAGAATCAATACCACGCGTTTTTGCCTGTTTTTTAAAATTTTGTTTGAATAGGAGTTTAGGAAGTATGTGGTGTAACATATACATTGTTAGTTGTTTTACTATTTGTTATATTAAACGACATTTAGGTGTCTAATATGCTAGCCACTACGCCACAAAGAGTTAAATTGATTTTAATTATTCAAATCTTACTTTGTTCCCTAAACACTGATCTTGACAGTTAAAATTTAAAAATATTTTACATACGAAATGAAGAACAAATATAATCCTCTCTTAAAAAAGAAATGACAGGATGTTGTAAAGCATTCAAAGAAGCAATGCGATTGGTTGATGGTTTAATATCCGGTCTGAAAATAGCGTCAAAATTCAAAATGTTCTCTTATATCAAATGAATATTTTGATATAGAAATTAATTAAATGTTTTATGCATGCATTTTAGTAAATTAATAAAATCATCATTAAATTATTCAATATCCCAATTGATTAAAATTTTGTGTTTAATAATTTAATTACAAAGTAAATATTGTTCTGATTGATTTCCTAACCTTAAAATTTAGAATTCCAATCTGTTATTTAGTATAAATAATATATGATGCTTTCTGAAAGAAATGTTAATAAAAAGTACCGTAATAGAATCTAAAATATTTTTTTCTGTGAGAAAAGTGAAGCACACGCAGTGCGCATGTATTATTACTAGTTTTATCAAATTCTTAATAAACCTTGATACATTAAATTTAAAAAAAATTCTATTCACATTAGCGAGTACCATGTTTTACAAGACTTCCATATAACTATTTTTAATGAATATCTTTTTAGTAGTAAATAGAATTCACTAAAATAGTAAAATTATTAAAATTTTATATTTGTTTTTCAATTTTATTGAAAAAATAGTATATTTTTATAAATTTTAAATTTAATAATATTTTTGCTTTTTATTAATGTCTACTGTATTTGTACTGAAGATGTCCAATATTTTTAAAGAATTACTCTTATGGAAAAAAACAAAAGTAGGAAATCGTAAGAAACTATAGGAAACAGTAGTAAACCGTACAAAACCATACAAAACAGTACAAAACTGTAGAAAACGGTACGAAATATGTTTGAATTGGAACGGTTTTCTACAGTTTTGTACGGTTTCGTACGGTTTCTTACGATTTCCTACATTTGTTTTTTTCCATACGGGTAAGAATAAAGAAAATAAATTTTTTGCAGCGAGTTGCAACTAAAATAGTTCTTTTAATAACTCTTGTGTTAAATGGGATTTTTTACAGAGCTAATTTTACATAGCTCCTTTTACAACAATATTTTTGAAATACCAATTACAAATTTTCACCCGATGATATATAATTATCTATCAAGTGTCATTATTTATGTGCTTACTTACCTTTGTAGCTAACTTGCCCTTGTCTATGTAATTTCTTAAATATTCTAAGTTCAACATGCAAAAGATAATTGAAATTTATTAAATAAGATAAGAGCTGATTTCCAATGATTTTATTTGGTCAGTTAGCTGAGGATTTCATTCAGGAAGTTTGGTAGGAAGTAAAGTGGGATTTTGTAAGGGAACCCACCTATCTTTCTTGCAGCTTTTATTTATTTATTTATTTTGAATACAATCAATGAGCACAGCCCTTTACATGAATAAAATATATAAATATAACCTAGAAATAGGAAGACTAAAGTGTAAATGTAATAATCAATTAACAATGGTTAACATAGCCATATAGTGAACGAATCCAGTTTTAAATAAAATAATATTTATCTTGTAGAAAAATAAACGCAGATTAGGTGTTTTGAAGATTAAGAGATTCAGTAACAGAACTATATTGAAATATGATGCAAGTAAAATCGTAAGAGGAAATATTCATTGGACTATTTGTTATAAAAGAGAGATATAGCAACATTCTGCTTGAAACATTCAAGTATTTTTATGTAAATATCTATAAATGAATATTAGTTTTGATAAAAAAGAAAAATATTAGAATTTAATTTAAACTGTTTACATTTTCATCTACGTTTGTAAAAGAGTTTAACAATCCTGCTGTCCATGTTTGTTGTCGTAGGTAGAAATAATGAAAAACACCAATATTTTTCCAGCCGACGTTTCGGATACTTTGATGTGCTTCTTCTCAAGATACTTTTACTATAAAAAGAAATGAATGACAAATTACAATAAGTTATTTTTAAATAAGTAGAAATAACATAACGCAACTCGTAAGTCAAACGATATAATCAAAATGTTTATGTAGCGGGATGGACAACTATTGGTGTAGTACCAAACAAATGATTCATTACACGATATTCCAATTCAAATTATAAAGTCATTTATAATAAAAGAAACTTTCGTCGTATAAGTAATCGACTATTTAATGCAATAATGAAAAATTACAAAAATTTAATCAATATCAAGTTGCTAAAGCGGAAAGAAGATTGAGATGTTAGTGAATTATAGGAGAGTAGCTAGTAACATGCATGATTATTGAAATAATTAAATCATGCTTTCTTTATACTTGTCGTACCATAATGGTAAGCATTGGAACAAAGACTTTTATTAAAATTTTTTAGCTAAAGATGTTATAATAAATTTTTTCAGTTTTGAACGACATGTTGTTAACATATTTTCCATTTCAATGTTTAATGTTATCGGTAATATAGCATTCTTTACATTTACATTGCTAATAAAATTTAAGCAATTCAAATTTGATAGTATATGAATAATTTCTATACAATTTTTTTTACTTCTATTGCAATATATTTATTTCACTAATAAAAAATAAATCCTCTAATAAAATTCGAACTTTCATTTTCTTAAATAGAAATTCTCTCTTTTAGACATTTTATCTGATACTCATGACTATTTAAAATAAAGATAATGTAAACCTACAATTTGATTGCTTAAAAAAGTCTGAAAACATTTGTAATTGTTTCTGTAGCATTATTCAGAAGTGTCGATGACATAGCAATTTTACTGCTGAGCGGCAATTCAGCCCGTGTGCAACACATATTCAATGATCCCGATGTATGCATAACCAAGGTTAGAATGTATTTAGATATAAAATGGTAATACTATCAGAAAAATCTATCGTCCAAAGGTTTCAAAAAACTGTCGAGAACTATATATTCATATATTACAGCACTTTATGATAACATTACTTCTTTACTTCTAATCATCATCTTACATTGCTTTTCGTGTTTACATAAATTAAATAATATGTAATTATTCGTCTCGTGTATGTATATATTTCAAAAATCATTAAAATCGTAAAATATTTTGTCTGACATGATGAGTTAATAGGCTGATGTTACTGATTTTAATATAATTTTTACTAGAAGTTGACTTAAGTATTAAGTTATATTCTTTATCAACAATAGCCATATAGTTTAAAATTTTTAATTTAAAAATTAAAAAATAGTTGATTAACCGTTAGTCAACAGTTTGCCAGTGGAAAAAATAAGATAAAGTTATAACTAAGCGTGCTAATATAGTAGAAAAATTTCTTTCACATAAATTTTAATTATAATTAAAACAGGAATATAAAAAAATATACACGGAAAAAATATTCCATTAACAGTACATTACTCTACTAATACAGACAAACTCATATTATTATATTATTTAATGTATTTTTAACAACGATAAATAAAAAACTAGTAATCTCTTAAACAAGAAATTACAGATTGCGATTGGTTAATGGTTCAATATCCGGTCTATAAATAGAGTCAAAATTCAAAATGTTCTCTGATATCAAATGAATATTTTGATATGGAAATTAATTAAATGTTTTATGCATGTATTTCAGTAAATTAATAAAATCATCGTAGAATTATTCAATATCCCAATTGATTAAAATTTTGTGTTTAATAATTTAATTACAAAGTAAATATTGTTCCGATTGGTTTCCTAACCTTAAAATTTAGAATTCAAATCTGTTATTTGATATAAACAATATATTATGCTTTCTGAAATATAATTATGTTAATAAAAAGTATCGTAATGGAATCTGAAATATTTGTTGACTTTGTTTCTATAAAAAAAGTGAAGACTGCACAGCGCGCATGGATTATGACTAGACTTTAAAAAATGACAACAGGATGTTGTTATAACTAACCTGAAAAATTAAAATTCATTGCAATCCGTTATTTAGTATAAATACTTATAAGTTTTTAAAGAGAATGCTACTAAGAAAAAATACATTCATGAAATCGAAAATATTTGATGATAAATGTTTTTAAATCTTTTAACATATAATATAGCAGAAATTTTATTTTCACAGTTCATATATTCAAATGTTATACTGCACGATAGATTAGTTCGCCAGCACGATAAGGTTGGATTAAAGGTATATATAGTAGGTTTTGGGGGCCAGTATACCAGAAATTACGGGAATGTTAGCTGACCACAATCACTAACTCTTGCCCTAACCCCAAAAGAAATATATGATTTATTTTATTACACTTTTACAACTTACTGTACGTAGTATGAGGAGTCTCATTTTTGCACAGGTTTTTTTTTATAATAGACTCTAGTTAGTTAGAAAATTTGACAATTAATAACCATTAGTTAATTAGTTTAACTGTGACTATTTTATTTGTAATATTGTTATATAAAATATAAATATGAGTCATTGTTAAAATGTGGCTTAGCGCAGTAATTAGAATACGGCTTCCGAGTTTGTAGACTTGTTTTTTTATTTACGTTCCTGCATTTCCTTTTTAGGGAAAAATTATTTTTTAATTTAATTTACTATTTATACCATCTTTAAAATATCAGGAGTGAAAATAGGGCGTGTGAAGTAGGTTATGAAAAGAATTGTTATTATGCTATGTGTTTTGTTATAATTGTTATTGTATCAGCTACTAATATTTAGTAGAATGCTAGTAATTTATCCCCCGATTAATAGCCAGTATAAAAATTTTTAATATCCATCAAATTATATAATAATGGAACATTTTTCTCCATGAAACACATCATTTATTTTTAATTCTTCAAAAATAATTGTTTGCATAATGAGATTTGCATCAAATTGTAAATAGTTGTGTGGGTATGTTTGTGTGTACATGCTGCGTGTACATTAATGTGGGTGGGTATGCGTACGTGTGTGTGCATTGGTGTGCGATAAAATCTTAAGTGCACCATAGCTTGCAAAAAATGAAGTTATTGAATTAAAATTTTCTAAATTATTGGTTTAAATCTAATTTGCAAGTAAACTTTCTAGATTATAAAAAATTTGTTTATATTAAATTTAATTAAAAAAAATCGTTTTGGTATGATTATAGTATTATATATAGTGTACAAAGTATTTGAATAAATATGTTAAGTATATAGAAAATATAAATTTTACAGATTAAAAAAAAAAATTGCTTAGCCCCAAAATATATTATGAGTATGAAGAAAAATTTTATAAAGATACAATGCTATCGAATGAATATTTCATATTTATGAAAAAAATTTGTAACCAAAACTTTGATGATCAATAATAAGTGTAATATTTAATATTGTCTTAAAAATAAAAAATCATAATAGTAAGGATTTACGAGAATTATAGTAACTTTTATTAGGTATGAATGACATGCTTTCGAAATTGAAATGCTTGCTTAAATGTAGAAAACATCTTTCAGTTGGGTGTCAAAAATATTTTAGATAGAGTAAAGCGTATGATACAGATAAGTATCTTTAAAAAATTAAAGAGGACACAATTGTGAATTCAAACAATCAAGTTGTTTTCATTGAACAACATAAACAAACACATTTCTGTATTGCAGTTGTAATATATAAACATTCATTTCAACTATAAAAATGGGATTTCTAATATGATATACGTTTTAATGTAATTGGTATCGATAAAAAAAACTATAATATATTCACGATAAAGCTGCTTTTATTTTAAGTTTGTACGTAAGATAATAATATGTATAAAGTGATAAATTCAGTATTTATAAAGCAAACATTCAAGCAACAATTATTCAATATTTTTTGTTAGCTAATGTATGCGACTATGTGCATGTATGAGCACATGTATGAATGTTTAAAGTACTGACTTTTATACCTGCAGAAACGATTTATTAAATAGAAATTTTAAGTTCTATATTTAAAATTTCATAAAATATTATGCACAAGAATCTTATTTTAGCATAAGTAATGTTATTCTAACAAATAATCGTACTATTTGATATTAGAAATTCATAGGGCGAAAAAGATTTATACAAACACTAATAACTTCTAGCAATTTACGCGCATAATATATAAAGTTTATCACGTTTTTATCCTTACTTAAAAGAATGTATTAAAAAAAGATCAAATCTTTTAAAATTTGACTTACCCTCACAAGTAAATTGTCCATAATGTTTCCCACTACTTTTATCACCACAGACAACACACTCAATGTTCGATGTTTTATCTGTTTGAGATCCTCCCGACTGTGAACTATTGGCTTGACTTCGAGGTGTTGTGCTTTGTGGTAATGATTCTTGAGAACTTATAATCGGTTCTGCAGTAACAACGCAAGTAATGTTTTCATCTGCAGACGATGCCAGATGATTTGGAAGCATTGGTATACTTGATCCGATATTAGTGTTGTTAATAGAATTGTCACTAGTAGTATTTATAATAATAGCTGGATCACGTGAAGCCCAAGAGGGCGGCGGTGCTACCATTGCCATAAAACCGGCGATGCTTCGCCACTAATACATATGTTATTTTTTAATTAACTGTTAGTCAAGTAATAGGAACTAACGCTTATTTTTTAAATCAACCACAGTTGTTAGTGAAATTTCTTGTCATTCTCAATATTTGTTGTATATAAATTTTTATACAAATACTACATTATTCTTTTGATTTTATTCCATTAGTTTTATAACTCGCGTGATTGAAATAAAATTATTTTTTGTACAAAATTCATTTAATTTTATTGAACTCTCAAAGTCTAAAAATTTATTTTACTATTGCAGTTTAATAAGGATGCTACAATTACAAAAATTCACTACCATAAAAAATAAAAAATTATTATTTAAATTCTACTTATTATCAAGTGAACCGTTTGTGTGAATATCTATATGAATATTTAAAATAACTAATATATCTAAACGATTACATCCATCAAGATAATAGTTATTCCACGCGCACTTGCATACTAAGAACAACCAAATACTAACTGCAGAACCATCCGACCCTTGACACAGCCTTCGTCTCCCTCTCCGTTACAAATGCTTACTGGTTTCTTACAGTTAACTTGTTTCCATGGTTACTGTAGGAGGGGTCAAAGTAAAGGCATACCCCAAGTCACTTTCCATTGGCTGATGCTCTATCACTAGCTACATTCTGAACGAAAAGTTTCACTTTATAATTGGCCACGTGGTACTGTTTTGACAATAAAGGTGAATAACACAAAATTTATGAGATCACATGGTAACGGATTCAAGAGGGAAAACAACAACATGTTAACTTTGTACACACACCCATATGCACGTACGCAGGTACGAACTTACGCACGTAAATACGTACGCATTACGCACCCATCACATATGCTCATATATACATAACCGTATGTACAAATTTTATGAAAATAGTATCTTTTCTATATCAAATGATATAAACTTTTTTTCTCTTTCAATTAAAATACCTTTTTTGAAGTATGATGAATGTAGTTTTTAAGTATCGTAATTATTATAAGTGCAGTTTGATACAGAAAACTATAAATGTTAACTTTTTGCAGTACTGTAATATTGAATTACTTTTCAAAACTTACTTATGTGTTAATAATGAATAAACATCAGCTTTAGCCAAATTCTGTAAATAATACGATATTAATTTTATTCTCACTAGGAGATATACCTCCGGATCACGGATTTTGCTCAAACTTTGAGATGTTTTTGGGTACCGAAATATGATGAAAGATGGAATATTAGATCCTAAAGCTTCGATAAACTCAAGTTATCAATATTTTTAGTTATATTTTAAGGATATATTGAAAAAAGTGCTCGTCTTTATTTGTGAATTATTTAGTTTAGATAAAGCCTACATAAAATTGTAAGTAATGAAATTCAAACTTAAGTGTGCCAACTTTTTGTTGCATTTTTCAGAATTAAAAAATATTGAATTTATCCAAAGTTATGATAGTTTAAATTTAAGTAATGAAAATACATTAAAATAGACATGCTTTAGTTTCCATCAATTGATAAGCGATTTGTTTATGCTTAACTTTAAACTATCACGACTTTGGATAGATATTTTTCAATTCTGAAAAATGCAACAAAAAGTTCGCGCTCTCTAGTTATTTCCTTAAAATGTTACTAAAAATGTCGATGACTCGAGCTTATCAAAGCGTTAGGGTCAAATATTCCATCTTTTATCATAGGTTGATATTCAAAAACATATCTCAAAGTTTGAGCGAAATTTGTGAACTGGGGATCTGAGTCTCTCCTAGTTAGTTGATAATTTATTTGTTATATACATATAATATTTTATAAAAGATATGAGAAAATACCATATTGTTTATTGCTATTTTACGTAAAAAAATATGCATAAACTATACATAAACTATGCATAGTGAGCTGTGCATATCTATTTATGGAATTGAGCATGCATAGTCCATATACAATCTGCACATCCCATGCATAGCAGGCAAACTTAATTGTTTACTAGCTCGCTGACGCTCGCTCGGTTGTATTTTCATAATGATCATATATTAAACATATAAATTTTAAATAAATATATTTCATAAATACAATCTATAGGATTTGAATTTCTAATTAGATATAATTTAAATATTGTTAAGTTATATTATAAAACTTTTTAAAGGGGCAGTGATTTTCAATTGGAAATAAAAAGAAACAAACAAAAAATTTAAAAATGTTGATTATGACTACTGATGTTTTGAAAGAAAAATGTAAAAAAGTTAACATTCCAAGAAAATCTGATTACATAATAATGATTACATATTAACTTATGTACAAAAATTGATTACTATTTTTGGTTACAATTATATTTTACTAATTTAAAAATTATGTGATAAAAAAGTGTTGTTACTACAAGTACAGAGAGTATGAATATATGAAAACAAAAGAACTTCTATCATATATAAATACAAATATAATTTCTCATTTCTGAGTGTAGTGTGTGTGCGTATGTGCGTGCGTGCGTGCGTATGTGTGTGTCTATGTACGCGCGTAGTATGACTATACTATTTACTACTGATAAAATAAATGAATATCTTTTTACATATAAAAAATTTTTATAAATATTTTTTTTTTTATTTTGAATAATTGTCTATCAATATATTTCGAATACAAGGGGTTTGACTGAAGAACAAAAATTAGTTGTGAAAAAACTTGGATCATATTCTGGTTTTAATTCCATGTTAATTAATGATGTATATATTTCAGAATTTAATAATATTAGAGTATTGGGCGCGCTACGCGCGCCTATAAACTTTACGATATTGCGATATAGAAAACATATATATATGAAATATAAACTGAAATTACCGCCAAAATTTCAACTGATTTAAAAACAAAAGACTCCAAAATTCAACTAAAAAATGATTCATTTAATTCTTTGAATAACATAATAGATAATATTCTAACGAAAGCATCATAAATAATTCGCAAACAATTTATTGTAAATTTTTTTATTTTTTTAAACAACATATTCATCAGTATTAAGCTAGCTATTTCCCTCTACCTCTCGTTCTCAGTTGATCTAGCACTCATGAGCAGTGAGGCCAGTAAACAAATATATACAGTAATTAAAACCCGTGTTAATGTGGCGATTAATCGCCACAACCTGACTACAGTGCTCATGAAGCGTCAGTTTATCACGTCATGCGTTACATGTCAATACACATAGTGAATAAATACCTAATACATTAACAAAAATTTAATTTAAAAATAAATAATTAGTCATTTGAACAAATTACGTCATTTTTCTTATATTTAAAACAAAGTTTTCTGAGTAAATCGAATAATATGAAAGCGAGCTGTAATAGGAAATAGCTGTAGTAGAAAGACCTGCAATGGAAGTACCGTAGTAGAAAGAGCTGCAATAGTAAGTATACCACGGTATACCGTAGTGGAAAAGGCTGCAACGGGAAGTACCGTAGTCGAAAGAGCTGTTAAGCACGGTTGCGATGTGTGCATACAATAAATATTATTTTTTTTAGTCGATACATTAATTAATTTACATCTAATACTTCGTGGTAGAACACGTAATAATTGTCTAAAATCTCCACCTACAAATACAATTTTACTGCCAAATAATACATCATAATTCATAACATCTTTTAGACTTCTATCCATACATTTCAAGTGCATAACGTGGAGCCATTGGAGCTTCATCCCAAATAAAAACATCTGTTTGCTTTAGAAATTGTCCTTCCTTTGATTACACAGCAATATTTGATAAAGAATACGATAATAAAGGTGCAGGTAAACAAAATACTTTATGAACTGTCATCCTCTTTGGTAACAAGTTCCGTCAATTCCAGTAAAAGCCATACAACAAATTTTTTATTATGACTTTTTAATAAATGGCATAATTTCGTATAAACAAATGTTTTCCCAAAACCACCGGGACCATCAATATAGTAGCATCTAGTACCGTCGGAATTAAAAACATTTGACATTCTTAAAATCACATCGACGATTTCTTTTTGTTCATCGTTTAACATCTTGTATTGCCTATTTCCTATATATAGCTATTAAGGGGGACTTACACCTATAAATTTGGAAAAAAATCAATATTTTTTTTATTTGATTTTTCGATTCTATATATTATTCTAAACAGAGTGTTTTCAAAGTTACTCAAAAATTGTCTCCCCATGTGAAAAAAGTATGCATAAACTATACATAAACTATGCATAGTGAGCTGTGCATATCTATTTATGGAATTGAGCATGCATAGCAGACAAACTTAATTGTTTACTAGCAATAGATACCTCGCTCGCTGACGCTCGCTCGGTTGTATTTTGATAATGATCATATATTAAACATATAAATTTTAAATAGATATATTTCATAAATACAATCTATAGGATTTGAATTTCTAATTAGATATAATTTTTCGATTCTATATATTATTCTAAACTTGTAAACAAAGTTTGAGTGACATATTTGAAAAATTACCGAAGATATAAGCAAAAATATAAACAAACTTCTATAGGAACGTGCCACCAGTTTCAACCAATTAGGGTCTTCTCACGCAAATGTAAGCCACATCAAGTACCAATTTCTTACAATCAATTTTACGGTTAAAAGAAAGAAACCTAATATTTTAAAATGTTAATTTATAATTTATAAAAATAATTTTTTAAGTAAGTTTTAACAAAAAAATACTACAAAAAAGCGTTTTGATGAGATATCAAACTGAGAAAATACGTTAATTGATTTAATGTTAATATATTTTATACATATATATGTAATTTAAACACATACGAAAATTTTAAATGAAATTTGTGAACTTAAATCGCGTGCTCGAGCGCGAACGAGTTGGTAAAAAGTGTGAAAGACGCCGCTGCAAGACGCCACGATCATGCGCTGAGATCGCTGCCTCGCAGTCAACTGTCAGTGTCGGCTGCTCTGTGCGCCCACGTGTTTTTACTTTGAATGTGTCATGTGTTTAGGGTTATAAGTTGCATTGACATATACATTCAGCCAAGTTGTGCCTTGTGTTCACGGAAAACTTCAACCAACTGGATATATATTAGATAAGTATAAATTAACTGAATAAATATTAAATTTCTAAAAGTATAGATACTTTGTGGAAATTTATTGTTCAGAGTTCTATAAATTCTTGTTAGATTCAGATAGCTACTGAAAAGGCTACATCAAGGAGTGGTGCAGAAGGACTAATTATCATGAAATATGATAAAATCATCTGAAAGATTAAGAGCTGTTCAATTTGTACGTACCACTAGTTGCGATAACTCTTATGTAGTAAATTACACATTTATAACTTTTTTCTTTACTAACTAAATATTTATTACTTTCTTTTCACAATCAACCAGTTTTTATAATCAACACTAAATTTCTCTTGTAGTAATTAAAATTTTCTTCAGGTATTCAACATATTAAAAATTTTTTATTCTTTATATGATTTGTTTTTATAGTATTAGAGTAAATTTTGAATTACTATTCTCTTTTTATGTGTACGTTTATTGTGATTTTCTTAATATTTTAATTGCAGCAGCTTATTGTATTGTATCAACTGATTTAAAATAATTATTTTTTACAGGAATTTGTACCTGTTTAACCAGTCTTTTCCAAGTTACAT